>JABUQX010073365.1:0-15000 GCA_015478945.1 Trachelipus rathkii
ACAGTGTGCTATCGGAGGATTCGCACAAGTCTACGCAGAATACGCGCTACAAAATTGATCATTAATGTATTTTGGACACAGTTATTGTAATATTATAGACTTGTTTTAACCGTTCTATTAATCGGGTGAGCCATTGAATAAATTTGTCTCATAACAAAGATTTTCACAATACAAATAGTGGGACGTTATCCGATTTATTGAAGAAAATAGATAACGGCTTTGGGCGCGTAGGGGATTATTTTCGCCTCCATGTTGAAATTGAAATATATGAATTGGTATATAATTGCAAATTCATGAACATAAAATTATTGAAAAGTTCTTCGAATAAAAGAATAGATATGTTAGGACAGTGTTAGAGTATTGTGCATAAGTTTCCTTTGTAAAAATGTGATAAAACAAAATATATTATGGTTGTTAATTGAACAGGTTTGTTCATGGTGTCATCCTCTTAGTATTGATTGAAATAAAGGTTGCAAAAGTAAATATTGTGACCCTACATTCAAGATAATCAGTGATACAAGTAGGTAGCTGCATCAATTATTGTTGAGATAAATATCTAAAGCATTATTATTTATTATATTGTAATTAATAAAAACGTAATTGAGAGAGAGAGTAAGAGGAAGAGAGAGAGAGAAGAGGTGTGTGTTCGAGGAATCTTGTGCATCTACCTTCATACTTTTTTGTATTGTGGTGTCAACACCAGGCTATATTATTATCTATCTCACTCTCCATATAATAGTATTTCTTATTAGTATTATTATATACTATACTAGTAGCCGTACTAATCCTACCTTAAATAGATCTTTATACTTATTACACCTATACTTACGCTTAATATATAGAAACTGGTGACCTATAGAGATTATGAGTTTTTGTATTTTTATTTTATTAAAAATATTATGAAAATATATATAATATATTATTATATATATTTCTAGAAAAGTGTAAAGCAAAAGGTTTATTTATATGCATTGTTGTTGTAGGCAAATTCGCAAAGTTTTTAATTCGAGAAATTAATAGCCAGTCGTTAAATCTACATATTTTTTCACTAGTACAAGCGCAAAAGTGAGAACACAGCAATCCCTTATAATGGATATTATTTTGGCGGATAGGCGGAAGGGATAGTTGATTCCAATGACCATGATGAATTAAGTTCCGCTTGTATGATTATGGAATACCATTGTGTGAGCAGCGACTACCTTGTGAAATTAATATATATATATATCCATCATATACCTACTATGAATTATGTTTTATATTTGTAAGTAAATATAAATATCAATAAAATGTGACAGTAATGAATAATACATATTTTATATTAGTGTTGAGGCGCTTACAATTAAATATATTATATAGTTTATGGAGAAATAGCTAGATCGATATCCAGAAAATGAACAAAGAAATTAAGATGCAAAAATTAGATAGACAGGTAGTATCAGGGTATTTACGGTGATATTATCCCAAGGTGCTAAATCCAGCATTTAATGACTCGGAATCACTCGCACTTGACCAACTGCATAAAGTTCTCACTAAATGCCGCGCAAATGAGTTAAAGAGAACTGCCGTTAATAAACGAGTTATCCTCTATCAATTAATTTTTTGGCGGAGTAAATTTCGTGATATTTATTTCACACACAATCCCAACATAAAAAAACTCCAACATAAACTAACAATTCAAATATATTTAGAAAAAGGAATTCGACACTTTTCAGATGTTTGCTGTCATAGCTTATTGCCTTGAATATTATTATATATATATAGCTAGGTATATATATTATATAATACATATTATAAATAATTGAGATTTATTAAGGGTTAAATTTATATATATATCCTCAATATATTCAAGTACCTAATAGGAAAAATATTTTACGAAAATAAATAGTAAAATATGATATAGATAAAATATGTTAAGATATATAAAATTTATAGTTACCTTAATTACGTAATAAATAGTTTATTGTAAAATATAGTGGATGCTTTATGAGAGAATTTAAAACTATTAACTTATAGTCTTGAGGGTAGAGGTGAATCACTTTATGTGGTGAATTTTCATGTATAATTTAATTCTAAATTGTAACATATCACTTCAATTTATGAATGGCTTCTCCTACTAAGTCTTACTAAATGAAATATATAATATATATTAAAGTATATATTAATATATAATAAGCGTATAATATATATGTTATAAGAACTATACGAGAGCGTCATAATAAATACAGAAATATGTGAATATGTTCGATATAGATGACGCAAATTTATATTTATGTTTGACTCTGACTTTATTAATAATATTATATTGACAGTATGCCATTAAGATGAAAGTTAGAGATTTAGTATTGCTAGTATAAAATATTTAGTACTAATATTAATATAAACTTATTATTATTTAGATAATTATGTCGTTGCGGTCTCGCAATCTCAAAACTCTGTCAAAACAAGCGCGCGTTACATCTGGCGGTCTTTTACTCTGATATGTGAGAACAAGTCACACACATATGTGACACTCGGTGAAGTGCCGGCTCACGCTCTGGCAAGTATTATGAGTTTTTTATTAATGATTATAATAAATATATTAATTATATATAATATATAAATGCAGATAAGTTAGATACTAGTATTTATATGTGACGAGAGTAGAATAAATATGTAAATATATATATTTAAGTATCAATTTATTTATTTTAGAATAATTATTTATATATTATTCTATAATAATATAATTTTATATTCTATCTTCATTAATTTATTTAGTGTAAATATAATAAATTATATATTCAAAAATAAACATTTAAATAAGTAAAATAATACGTATTAATAATTTAATATATATCAAATATAATATTATATAGTTAATATATATTATATAAGTATCATATCTGTTTAATATATACTTCTTTATTATATTTACTATATTATTAAAATTTTATTTATGTTATTAATGTATATATATAATAAATCACAATATATATATTAAATTTATACCTATAATATTTTATTAAATAACTATTATCCATTATATTATTATTTATTATATTATTTCCATAAATATTTTACTAAATTTATCATACTGCATAATTTTATTATGCTAATTTTTTTATAGAGTGAAGATAATAGATTGAAATAAAGTAATTTTAGAATTATTTAATATTTGTAATTCCGTAGTATTCTTAGATAGTTATTAAAGGTATCCTTATATATATAATACAGCTTACTTAATTAATATATATTATAAATAAATGATTATAAATAGATATATTAAATTAAGTCGACTATATTAATCAGTATTTACAGCTATTAATATATATATATAATATTAATTTAATTTATACTCTCATATATAAATTTATATTTCAAAAATAATCTATTATATATTGTAAATACTTATTATTATAAATATCTTTTATTCATATCAGCTATAAACATATCCTATAATAGAAAAATAATTTGGAGGCCTATCTTCATAGAGGAGGTGTTGTCCCCATCTTAATTTGAATTTGCATTACGTATTCATCTCTCTACTCCTTTACATGACTTTAACACACTACTACATATGTTTGTATAATAAAACTTTGAGGGAATATATTATGGTTTATGTATAAGATGCTACATCATATATAAGGGAAGTGGATTTAGTTAATAAAAGGGGGTCTAATAATCGTCGAAAATTTTAATTTATATGTATAGAGAGTGGATGCAAGGCCTCCGCTAGAGATATGATTGCCACTGGGGAAATAGTTATTAGTCCTAAACATATGAATTAGTTAGTTTGAAATTAAGCTAGAATATGAATCGACTTTATTAGTTAAAATTTTGCTTGAAGATATTTGCAGGTTATACACAACTCCTAACTAAAATTATTTCATCACCTACGGTAACGTTTTTTTGGAACTTAGAGTTGATGAGTTATACGTCATATTCAGTGTGTACTTGACACAACCCAGAAAGAGCAAGTCAAGAAGGGTACAGGGTGGACCACAAAGTCTGAATATATATATATATTATACTTATCTAAAAGTAAAGGTCTTATATGAAGTAACTATACATATGGATGATATATAATTTAGACTAAAATATTAAAACGATAGCATGTTTTTAGTTATTTTATAACAATAATAAATACATAGAGTTCGCTAATTAATAATCGCAAGAGGCTTTGCTCTTTTAGTGAAGTATTGGAGTCTTATTGAGTTTATTTTATCTTATATTGATAATTATTATATATATAATATCAAATATATTATAAAGGTGATTTATTTATTGTAATCTTTGAAATATATATAATAAATAAAATATCAAAATAAAATATAAAAAGATATTTGAGAATTATTTTTATTTCTTTGATTTTGAATAATTTGTTGTATTTGTTTTTGAATACAACAAAAATTCTCGATGACGACAATTTAAATGTGAAATTCTTTTTCACAATCAAAGTGAACGGAAATGTAAACAATGAACATCTTCCTTTTTTTTGAACACTTTTATATTTCTACTTTAATATTTACACATAATTAATTTTAAGAGATGAAAAATTTAATGACAAGAACACATAATTTTTAAAAGTAATCTGGTCAAAATTCAGTAATTAATTTTGGATTCTTCGTAAGATCTAAAATGATACAAGAAAAAATGAAGTAAATAAATAAAGTAAATATTACAGAATACTTAAAAACTCTTAAGTTCATGGGACTCCTCTCTCTCTCTCTCTCTCTCCCCTCATACATGTGTGAGCGATCATCTTACTCGAATTCTTTCTCTCATCTCGTTTTATGTTCTACTTTGCGATATCTATCTCTCATCTCAATCTCTCACTTCTCTCTCTCTCACCCGTCTCGAATCTAACAACTCCTTCTCTAACTCTCTCTCTCTTCACTCTCATCTCCTCATCAATTCTCCTCTCTCCTATCGTATCTAATCTTCAGTACTCTCTCTCTCTCTCTAGAGAATAAATTATTTTATATATAAAAACATTAAAAAAATAAAGTATGATATAATAAATATATAAAGTTAGTTTGCCGTTATTTATATAAATATTCACTATATATATATGTTATAACAAAGTATATATATTATTATATATCGCTAATATTCTTATATATATATACTCATACTTTCTCTTAATACATTATATAACAAAAAATATTTGTGTATATAAAGTATTATAAACTATATTTACAATATAATATACTTAATTAATCCAAATGCATCTTTTCATATTATCATATTTGTAATTCGCTTATATATATATTATTATAGGTATAATATTATTTTATTGTTATATATATGTTTATTGCATACATTAATATATATTTATAGTATATACTATAGTTTATAGAAATACATGTAATAGATTGATAAAGAAATAGACATGATATTGAAAAATCATTTAAATATTTTTTTTCCCAATAATTACATTTATAGTTATTAAATTTAATGATTTTATGATTTAGATATATAGAGTAAAGATGTAGTTGGATGTAGTTATTCTATTATTATTATATGTAATTAATTTTGACTAATATTTATATATATATAATTGGAAAGCTTCAGCATATATGATTTATAAATAACTGTATAATGCTAGCAAATACCTGTACGGCTCTAATTGACAGTATACGTATACGATAAGGAACCATGAATTAACTAATAGTGCGCCAAAATTTTTATAATATTGCAGAGTTTATTTTATATATATAAACATTAAATCTTAATTATTATTTATGTGTTATCAATTGAATAAATATCATTATTAGTACCATATATTATATATTATTAATTAATTTTATAAAAAGTAATATCTAGTTTTTCGATCAACTTAATAGAAATATTAAAATATAGTTCCGAGATGCATAAGTTTTTCTTTTATACTTAATTAGAGTTAATTTTTATAAGTTACTATATTATTTATTTATGGCTGTAATTATGATCAACTTATTGAAAGCCCATTGAACTTCATATAGTATATATATTATGATATATATATATATTATATTCTCTTAGATATTTGGTATTCTTTAAGATAAAGTATTTTCGTAAAATGTGACGCAATTCGAAGTAAGACTTTTTTTTTTTTTTTTTTTTTTTTTTTTTTTTTTTTTGCGCAATTGTGGTCATTGTTTTAATGATTGCCAGAGAATTAAGATGATTTTCCAAGTTCTTTAGGATTGTACCTAAACCCTGCCACTATGGAAATAATTTTCTCCACAACTGTTCAACCGTTCAATCTTTTCAACTTCTTTCATTTCTATTCTATTATCCCCTGGTAGAGCTATTTCTACTATCCACACTTGGTCCTTTTCCAGAGTTGCTAAATCCTGCGAATTTTGTGCTAGGTATGTTTATCAGTCTGAATTCTGAAATTCCATATAATTTTCAAATTTCTATTTTCGACGATTTTGTCAGCTTTGTGTTCCCACCATTTCTCAGTGACTGGAATCTTACACCTCTTGCAAAATGTTCCAATGTATCAAGGAAGCAACTTTATTGTGCCGTTCTTCATAGTCTGTTGGCGAGATTTTCTTGCGACCACAAATTATATTTCCTAGAATTTCATCAAATTTCATATATAACCAGCACTTGCTACCATTTGCTGATTTTCAATGTGTGTTTTTATCACATTTGTAGACACTGCTTGTTCTTGTGCAGCAAATATTGGTTCATCTGTTTCTTTCTTTAAACTCTCCTATCATAAAACCGTTTCGATGTTTCTTCTTCATCAAATTTTCATTGAATGTTTTTTAAGCAAATTTCCATAAAGTGCTTTGCCATGCAAATTAATCTCTTCGCGTTGTTATTACTACTACTACTACTACTACTACTACTACTACTACTACTCTTACTACTACATTACTACTACTTTTCCCTTCACTCGATACTAGCACTCCGACTACTACTCCTTATACTTACTTAATTACAATCCTTTCACGAGTACATAATATAACTACTAATCACTCAGATTACTCAATACTCTAATTACTAATTACTAAAATGACTCTAATACTATTATCTAATAACTAGAGTGACTAATCTCTATATTCACTGATAACTAATACTATACTAATACTAATACTAATACTAATACTACTAATACTGTTAATATTTATTTCCAGTACTCTTCATCTGTTTGCTTGATCCTTAATATTCCTATTTTAATGAATTCCTCAAGAGCTGTTTCGTGACTTTTATTAACGTCCTCGGCTAAGTCCGTTTTTTTTTTTGTTCTAATTATTGTTTGATCAGTTGCATTTCTCTTCCATCTTCACTGCGGGGAAGGTTATTATTATTTATTTAGATTATTTATGCAATTATTTATTAGTATTATATTATAATTATTATATATTAGTTAATATTATATATATGAGAATTATTTATATTATAATGATTATTCATTTAATTTCCCATCATTGATTTATGTGTATGATATGATCGTTCGCATTTGAACTCATATCAGTAAATATTCACTTATTATTTTTTAATATATTAACTTGTATTTATATTTTGCTGATTAGTTTCATTATTTATTTTTATACCAATATTAGTTAATGTAAGTTAATAAGAATTTATAAATTATTTTTAGAAGTAACTATTATTATTAGGCTATTATTTATTATTTATTATTTATGTATTTATCAAGTTAATTCATGTCATCTATTTTTAACTATTAGACCAGTTGATTGTTATTGTTTAGTGTTTGTTCGTGTATCTTTAGTATTTAATTTACTTATTATATTTATTAGAATTATTTTCACTTATTAAATTAATATGTATAATTAGTATATTTATTTTAATTTAAACTATTATGAACATAGTATTTAATTTTACTTTTTATTTTATTACTTTTCAATTTTGTAATTAAGTGTTATTGACTTATTATTATTATTTATTATTATTATTATTTTATTATATTATTTATTTTATTATTTTATTATTTATTGATTATAAAAAAAAATTATTAAGTTATTATTCATTAGAGAGATTGGAGCAAAGAAGATATTATTATTTACTTTCTTTGATTATTATATATTGTATGATATAATTATTATTATTTATTTATTATTATTGTGATTATTTATTACTATGTATGTCATTATTATTATTATTATTATTTTAATTATTAAATTATTTTAATTTATATTATTTTATATTATTTGGTATTTCTTAATTATATTTTCATTTATATTATTTTTTTAATCCTCTATTCAAACTTCAATATTATTGATTATAAAAAAAATATATTAAGCGATAGAATTAAAACTAATTTTGCAAGTTTGGAATGGCATAACTGGTCTGGAGAATCCGATTTGCCAGAGAGCGCAGAGAGAATATATAACAAGTAAATGCCTATTTAATACAAGAGCAGAAATCGATGGATTGCAACGATTTAGAAAATATTATAAAGTTTAATTAGTCTTCTTTTTTAGAATGCCAGAGAAATTCTTTATTCTTAGTAATTTTGGATAATTAATATTATATAAAATATGTCAGATTTTTTTTATCGGTAATATAATGAAAAAAGGGATTAGCTGAAGATATTGAAAACTTATAAGAAATTTCCGTTTTGTTTCATATAAACTTTTGTATCCTCTCTGACCCCTGATTTAACTGCTATGCTCAATTTTACATGTACTCCATTGGATAAAGTCCTTGAAACACACTACACATAGCCTCGTAGTTTAATTTTTGTATAAAAAGACCTCACTGTTGTTGAGAATCTTGCACTCTTTCTAAAATATTTTTATATTAATGAAAATTTATTTTGAATTATTATTTATACATTTATTAATTAAAAAAATATTAAGATAATTAATTCTACAGTATATAAGCAATCCAAGCGATCTATGCATGTTATTTTCCATATATTATTATTATTATTCAATTATTATTATTATATTAATTTGATTATATTATTATAATTATTTTTATTTATTAATTGTCAATTTAAATTTGTTTTATAATATACATTTAAAGTCACAAGTATATGAGCGCAAGCGAAGAAGACTTTGCATAATTATTAATTACAGTATATGTATATTTGTATATTATTAATTATTATTATTAAGTATTAATTATTATTATTACCTAATTATTATATTATTAGATAATTTGTCTATATTTCATTTATTTACTACCTTATTTTTATTTTATATGTGAAGATTATAATTGTTTTATCTATGGTCCTTATTATTGAAGATTAAAATGACAAAAAAGATTTTTTTTTTCACTTAAATTATTGATATTTTTGGGGGTTTATAGTAATTTCCATCAGATATTTATATAATATTATCAAGATGTTTATAGAGGCCAAGATAATTAATATTGTAAATATTCAAACAATATAATAAATAACTGAATCACATACAAATACTGGTTTCATAACACCATTTTCAATAACTAAAAATATTAAAAGCAATATTATTATATCATCATCACTGATTTTGTATAATAAGCAATGGAATATATCTAAGAATTTATATAACTTATTTATCTAAAAAGGATTTCACTAATTAATTTTGAACACCACTTATCTATTGAATTTTTTAAAATATAAAAAAAAATAACGAATACATATATATTCCATTTACAGACCGTAAAAAAAAATTAAAGTATTATAACAACAAATCCTAAATAATAGTAATTGACGTTGAGCTCAAGTTATTATAAAAGAGGTGATTCAATCTTATTAAAATTACGAAACTTCAACTGTTTATTCAGCCTGATCGGCCACCGAAAAAAAATTGACTCCTTCTAAAAAGGTAGGGCGGGGCGCTTGTGTAGGCAACTAAATGAACGTAATCTGCCTTATTTTTCCCATTAAAACTGTACTCAGTGAACTCTCAACATTTATACATTGTCCCTTGGAAAAGCTGTGGTAGCACAAAACAGGATAAAATGTCCAATGATTTATAAGAAATAAGCATTAGCAGTTCGGTTCGCTTAGGTGAATAATTGTTAGTACATTAACATTGGAACCATAGTTGAATACGTATGATTCTTTCACTCTCGTCTTCACCGCCTCTTTGGCAACTCTATCCACATTCTTTAAAAAAGTTACATTGCTATTCAGTTATAGCGCTGGCGCACTAGTTAAAGCTCTCCTGACACGGAGTACGAGGCGAGTCGCTGATTTTTATCTTTCTCGGCATATCCCGCTTCCCAGATTTTCCCAGGTAGTTTCTTTCCCTCCTTTCTCACCACTGTTTTTTGTTTCGTGTATTCTAATCATTATTTTGGTTCTCCTTTGATTAAACCACTGATTCTGTTAGTCACTATATTGGGCCTTAGCTAATGATTCCTGAGAGTTCGTTAAAGTCGAGGTTCAGATAGGGAGTTCCTCTATTTAAGAATGTCTCAGCGATTTTTTTACGCTTTTTCGGTCTCTTATTTTAGCAAGTTTTTAAGCGTCAGAGTCCTTTTGCTTCTTCATGTTTCATTGGGGTATTCGCACATGGTATTCCAAATTTTCAATAGCCATCATGTATATATGAAAGAATTTATTTCTATATTCAATTTGGTATATTTCTAATTTAAATTGTAAGTGTAATTAAATGTTCTGTATTTTTTTAGACTTTAAATACTTTTCCACTAACTACTGAAATATTTCATTTCAAGGATAAGAGAAACTCTTAAGTTCTTTAGCTCCCTTAGCTTTCTCAGTAACTGGCTAATGTGAGATGTTAAGACTTTGTCCATACTGCTAGCATGATGTGTTTCCAAACAATCTGTTGATTAACAGTATTTGGCAGAACAAAAATTTTTCTTTATTGTATAAATATGTCTGAAACTAACAGAATATTGTGAGCCGAAATTATAGTTAATCAGTATGAATTTCTATGTGTGTAAGATAATTTGTACCTTGTTGAGTATTTTGATGAAGTTTTATTTAGAGCGTTATTCAATTTTCTATTCTTTGTGGTAGTTTTTTTCAGTTTTATAGAAATAATATTATTATATAACTTTTGCTCAATTTCTCATTAACTTCATCGAAGGAAATAGTTTTCAGTGGTTTTCCTTCTTTTCTCCAAGTCATTTATTCATAATATTATTATTTCTTCTTGTAAAGGTGATTTCTTATATCTGGGAGTCTGATACTAAATAGGCATATAGTTCTCACGGTATTCTTCCCGTGGCTCTCAAAATTTGTGCCTCCAAGCTTTCATCATTTATTGGTAAACTACTATTCTGCAAATCAAATCCAACCATTTCTTCCTACTGGTAGAGTTTCCTCATACAACCTGTGCAGAACAATAAGGGGGGAGGAACCTCTCCCAATTATTTAACTAGCATTCTAGAATTTTAACCATTTTTTTTTTTACAAAATTTTCTAGTCTTTGCCAAACAGAATGATTTGAAAACATGTAATTCTTTTAATCTGATCTGAGACTCCAGACCTGACCTTTTAAGGAACACTAGACAGGTCATATTCTTTCTTTTTTCCCCTGACTATATTGATCCTCCGCTCTCGACATTTCAGTAAATCTTTTCTGAGGCAATAAACATCACATCTAAACCTTTTGATAGAGTCTGATAAAAGTCTTTGATCAGCAAACATCCTTGTTGCGTTAACAAACTTCCTCATGTAACCTTATCTTCGATTTCTTTTCAGTAATCCTATAAATGTTGATACAGAGTGCCAAAGATGATTCTTTAATTATATACATAGTGGTGATCTTAAAGGTTCTGTTCTATCTCTTACCATCTTTCAACTTTCATTATTGACCACACTCTTATAGTTATAACGATGAATTTTCTTTTAATTCTGGGCAAATAGTTGAAACTTGGGGTACGGTTTAAAAACACTAACCTCTAATCCTTTTTATATTTATAACTGGGGTAAGGAAAACTTAGTTGTTTTCAATAAATCAAAAACTCAATATTCTGATATATCCTCTTGAAGTAATATTTCCCACAAATATAACACTTAAAAAGTGTATAATTTTATTTCCTTTTATTTCTCTCACTAAACGAGTTTCAATGAGGTTTCGTGTTTGAGAAGCTTCAGAACTCCTTCAGTTGCTTAGCCTACAGAAGGGCATTAGTCTTTCTTTTATGGAGTGAGCCTCATATGTTTGGGGCGATTACATTCATACAGCTTTTCTAGAGAGCTTGGAGTTAAGACCTATTCAAACAACTCTCCCGCTCTCTCAGATTTTTTTCATTCTATCTCTAATATCAGTCAAATTGTTGAATAACTCTTCTTATACTATTGCTATTATAGCGGACAGTGAACTTTCTACATGCATACCTCCTGTTTTGAAGAGGGCTTGTGCAAACCTTTTTTAAACACAGTTTCATCCTATCTCCGACTGGCTCCTTGATCTTAGACTTGACAGCTGTGCTCATTCTTACATATACTTTACTGGTAATTCTGAAACACTCTTTTTTTCATCTATTTCCCCAATTCCTATTTATACAGGGTGGATATTAATTATACCTACACACCCTGGGATCTGACTAAACACGCTGAGCTGGGCAAATCATGTTTAATGAAATAGTTGGAAAAATGCACGGTTGAGGAGATATAGCTCCCACTTTCCCCGTTGTTGAGGTAGATTGAAAACATAATGAGACACTCGTTTCATGCATAGTAACCATTGGTTATTCAACGCCCCAATCTAAATCAAAGTAGATGTTCGAAATGAGTCACTTCCGACGCGATGCAAGCTTCAAAACGTCTTGTCATGGCGTGACGCACTCTTTAGAGTGTTCCTACGTGCTCATGGATATGACAAAACCGTTGTGGATACGTTGCCGAAAGAATCCGACGTCCGGATAAGTTCCATGTACGCCAGTGTCTTTAGGTGACCCCATAAATAATAATCTAAAGGATTGAGGTCGGGGGAAACATGGAGGCCATGCAACGGGATCTCCCCACCCAATCCCCCAATTTGGGTAGATCTTGTCGAGATACCAGAGAAACAAACACCATAAAATGGCCAGGGGCCACGTCATGCACAAACCACATACCTTCGCAGAAACCCAGAGGAAGGTCTCGAGGAGGGTCCGGAATACTTCCGAACCAAATGCAGTATATGTCGAAGCGTTTCAGATTGTTCGGATTAGGGAAAATATGAACCGAAAGGTTGTCCACCTATCATAGCAGCCCATACGTTACACCGGAATTACACAGGGCCAGCGCCTGCCCAGCGTAATGCCATGGGGATTGTCGTGGGCCCATTATTGGGTGTTATGAAAATTTACAAAATAATCTCGACAGATGGACGTTTCTTCCATGTAGAGGATCCAAGATATCAAATCGTTCTCCTGTGTCTGGGGCAGAAATCAGTGATAGAATGCTACACGCGGTTGCATAAACGCATTTGGCGAAAGACTCCATCTGCACACAAATTATATATGAATAGAGGTACATACCCTCATTGTGCAGTAGGTTCAATACGATCTGTTGAGACACACCATGGCTACGGGCAAGTTTTCTGGGGGTGACTCGTTGATCCCTTGCAACTTGATGGATTATAGAGTCCTCCCTCATTGGTATATGAAGAACACGGGGTCACCTTCAGTCAACTGTGATTGGGGTATCAGGCGTCCACTTTCACTCACCTGAGGAGGATGGCGGCGAAGTTCGAATGTGTGTGGTTATGTCGTCTATTAGGAAAAAGCTGTCCCGATACAATCTTGATGCCTTACGACCGTTCCCGTTCTCACGCTCACATGATGGTAACATGTTGGCATGTTCCAGGTATGGATAACATGGATAATGTACCATTGGAACTGAGTCAATCCCAGTATTCTACAATATGAACACCTTATGATCGCTTTTGTCATTAGGTTGCAAACTTTCTATAGTGTGCCAAACTCATCATCATCACAATTTTACGCTGCTCTACCCCGATAGATTGAGGGTATATGCCTGCGCATATTCATTCAAATTCCAATGAACCAACTTAGACCTACATTTTCTGACCAATGTTCATTAAACAATGATTTGCCCAGCAAACCAACCCTATATATATATATATATATATATATATATATTAGTGATGGGACGATTATGAATTTTTGCCGATGCCGATGACGATGCGATTAGAGAAATTTTGCCGATGACGGATGAGATGACGATGACGAATTAATTGAAAAAAACTATTTTTTAAATTTCTCTCTCTTCTCTTCTCTCTATATATATATATATATTATTATATATATATATATATAGTATATATATATATTATAATAAATATAATATATATATATATATTATATAATATATATACATACTTATATATATATTTTATATAAGGCTGTAGACAGGAGGGTCAGGGGTTCACCCCCCGAAATTATTTTAGCGATCAAAATTTTTTTGATTCCTTAAGTCTCAATAATAATAATAATAATATATAATATAATAATAATAATATAATAATAATAATATATAATAATAATAATAAATAATAATAATAATAATATTAATAATATATAATGTAATAACAATAACTAATAATAATAATAATAATAATAATATTAATAATAATAATAATAATAATATAATAATAATAATAATAATAATAATAATATAATAATAATAATAATATAAATATAATAATAATAATAATAATATTATATAGGGCGACAATTGAAATAAAAGTATTTATTAATGGAAATGAGGAGAATGTTTGTGGTCCGTTACGATTTCTTAGGTCAAGTGGCTGTTCCTCATACTATGTAAAATATTTAGACCAGGGGATTATGTTAAGGGTTTCCAAAGTTTGCAGATGATAGCAAATCGGCTACCTCAATAAGGAATAATGATGGATGCATTTAAAGATTTAAAAGATAAGGAGGGGGCTGTAATCGTTGATGGGATGAGCAGGTTCATTCCTTCTTCAGCTAAATTTTTCTTTCCTCATTCATTCCTTCTAAAACTAAATCTTTCTTTCCTCATAATCCATGGTTCGATCGTGCTTATTCTCTGACCATTCAGGCTAGAGACACTGCCTATCGGGTGTGAAAAAATTCTCGTTCTCCTTTCACTCTCGCTAATTT
>JABUQX010073365.1:30000-38274 GCA_015478945.1 Trachelipus rathkii
TCGGAATTCATTTAAAAATCGTGATAGTTATAATGAGGTGCGAGACGGATATCGGACATATCCATAAATATATATATATATATATATATATATATATATATATATATATATAATTATATATATATATATCATATATATATATATATAAGTAAGTTATAGTATATATATAAATATATATTATATATATATAGATTGTATATATCAACTGTGGATATATATACTATTATATATTTATATATATATATATATATATATATATATATATTATAACTACTGTCTTATCATTAGTATATATATATATATATTATATATATTACTTATATTTATATATATAAGCTATACGGTTCCACTATATAGCCTCTTATATATATATATATATATATATAATATATCATATAATTGGTGACAAGTAGTTGTGCCGCAATCTTGACCTCCTAACAGCTTTTTTTCTCGCTAAAAAGTTCATACAATAGTAGGGTAAGGTCTAGCTCTCCGATAAATATATAATGTATGTATGGGATAAGCTCGAATCCGTGTAAATTTCAAGTCTGTAGGATGTATATAGAGGGGGTCACCCCCGAGGTGGCATACGGCGATCTGGCTTTTACGTCGCCTTGTGGCGTGATCAGCATGGGTGATTTTAGGCCTAACGAGCGTTTTTGGACAACCGACCATTTGGATGGTAAACAGAACCGAAGTTCTGTTTGACGACGACACAGGACAAGCGCGCGTACGGCATAACACCACATTATTATTTATTATTATTATTACGTCGAAGAAGTGTTTCCGGAGGAAACACTTCTGAGTTGTTTTTTAAACCCTTCTGCGTGTCCTTCAGCGACTCCGCGTCCGCACTGCATTGCCTCGCACCACACCGCACCGCACCGCACTGCATCGCACAGCACCGCACCACCGCACCGCACCCCACCGCACCCCACTGCACTGCACCGGTCCGCACCCCAAAGAAATTGAGATCACGGAGTGATCTCAATTTTGAGCCGACTTCAGCGATTCCATCGCAGTTCCATCTCAGCACCGCACCGCACCGCACCGCACCGCACCGCACCGCACCGCACCGCGCCGTAGCGCTCCGCTTTCGACTCATCCTCTGAAGTTTTTTTATTATTATTATTATTATTATTATTATTATTATTATTATTATTATTATTATTATTATTATTATTATTATTATTATTATTTTTTTTTATTATTATTATTATTATTATTATTATTATTATTATTATTATTTATTATTATTATTATTATTATTATTATTTCCACCGCTGTTTCTTCTTCCCATCCGGTTCAGAGTCGATATTATATCTACATGGGTTAGAGTTATCGTATGGTTAAAATTTGGAGGGGTGTTAGATGGGGAGGTAACCTCGTCGTAGACGAGGTTACGTCCCCGTGGGTCCCCCGAAGGGGGACCACCCCCCTTAAAATCAAAAATGCTTCGTCAATTGGCTGAAATTTTGTGGAGAGGATCAGATTGAATTTCTGAAATACATTAGATATGTGAATCTTGTTGAGAGTTGGCGAGGGGGTTCCTGCTCCGGTCGCTGAGCCACTTGCGGTTGCCGAGTTAATAAACATTGCATAACAACATGTTGGTATCTTTATAAGGGTTATCGAACCCGTAGATCTCGAATATGATGGTTATAAGTCCGTATAAGGTATCTAGAACCCCACTTGAGGGGGGTCCGCGACTGAAAAAAAGAGCATTAGAGTGGCAAAAACAAAGGAGGATGAGAAGGAAGAAGGAGAATGAGGAAGAAGAAGAATGAATTGTATTTAAGAAGAATGCAGGAAGGGAGGAGTAGGAGTTGACAGATGCACGGGCTGGCTCCGGTTGCAGGGTGCCGAGTTATTAAATATTAGGGTAATGATACAATGGTTTGATTGTCCTTATATTGTTATTTGGGTCTGTCTAGATTTCGAAAATAGATGGTTTCAGACACATCAAGAAATTAAAATTCTTTATTCTTTTTATGTTTATAACTTACAAATTTACGTCTTTACATACTAAAGCAGTAAATCACTAAATCAAACCACCATCCAACCAGCATCCAACCTCCCTCCTGCCCATCTGTGATCTATTGATCTATTGATTAAGGTCACATTTCGAGTATCATTTTGAATAAACATAACATAAAATCAAGCTTTATGACAAAGATCAGACATATTATGCTCGACGTACAAAGTCCTTTCTCAGTAATAAAGCTTACTTAGCATCATTTGAACTATGAATATAACCCACAACGAGAAACTTAGCCCACCTTAAACAAGAATAAATGGCGGTTAACATTAACAAAGGACAACACTTAACACCAGTAAAGTACTAACATAACATCCAAAAAACGTTAACTTATTCAACCACTTTGTCAAGCTTGTCTCTAACATAACAATGTTATTTTACATTGTACATGGTAATATGTAGCAAAAATTTACCATAACCGTGATGTAATTATCATACAGACCATCGAGTATATCTTAACGTAACAAAGTTTTCATATTATAAAGTCAACAATAACATTATCAGAACTAAGGGAATATAATGTACAAAGGCAAACCAGGTCCATCTTAAGCAAGAATAAACTGCTACACTAACAAGAATTCACATACAACCTACAGCACTAATCCATTTAATGCATATCTCTGTAGAGAAACTTAAAAAGTCCATGGAAGAAGTTTTCATCAATAACCTTTACTTCATATAGGTTATTGATGAAAACTTCTTCCATAGAACAAGGATCTTGAAACATCATTCGAAATGCATGCTAATAATGTCATATGAGTGCTAGATTCCACCCTCATATGATCCTTTGATCATACGTTCTAAGTTCTTCTGTTAATAGCTATGATTTAGGTTACGTATGAGGGTTGCGTATATAGCATCCATGATTTCATTAGCAAGTCCATTTGATTCTATAATCCAACCCTTCATTACGAATCCTATCATAGTCTAATACATCCGTATGAGGGTTCGTATGAGGGTTGGAATCAATTTCACTTTTGACGATGATCAGTCACCTGACTGAAAATACTATGTAAAGGTCCATTCGTTTAAGAGACATTCGTAGGAGCAGAATGAGGGGTCTCATAACCAACACAGCGAAACATGTCTTACTGACGAAATTTTGGATGTCTTATAAACAGCTCTAAAGGTAACGAGAATTCTTTCTTTTCAACAATCAGAAGGTAAACAGAATACAATGCACGAACGAAACCATATCAGTTCCAAAAAAGGGTTAATATTCTCGGTTAGACAACAACACAACAACAACAACACAACAATAACAGTCCAAAAATAAGTTTCTTTATATACCAACAACGAATATATATGCCAACGTAACATTGTTTTCACATTAATAAAAGCTAACATAGCATTTACCAGAACTCAAGAACATCTTAATGTACAATAACAAAACTAAACACGTCGCGCTAGAATAACACATCTAAACATTAACAAAGTTCCAATACTTAACAGCAGTAAAGTACCCAAACATAGCATACACAAACGTAACCTATCACACTTTTTTCAAGCATATCTACAACATATCGATTAATTTTACATTAACAACCTGATTTTACCATGTAAATCAGTGTACCATTGAAGGGGTTGTAAGCGGGCATTACCCCTCGAAGGAGGGTAAGGCCTCAGGCCCTTCGGCTGAGGGCCCAAGAGCACCGCTTACACCCTTCGGACTGGTTGACTCCCCCTCTCGGAGATTCACACCCATTCAGGGGGCGCTACCTCCTGGTGAGATTTTCTTCTCGGTTTAGGCTGGTTGTGTTGCTTATAGATACTCCATTGGTTAATAGAAACCTGTTTATCTCGTAAGTTAGTAACGTTATGTTAAATATATACTATGAGCAGGGGTGGAAATTAACACTGATTTGGTAGAGAGAAATGATGAGTTTTAGTAAGATCATTACTGTGGTTACTGATGATGATGTTGTTAGAAGTGAGGCCTAGGTTAAGTTTTGTTGAAGTAATGTCAGGTTTGCCCGAGAATTTTGCTAATGTCTACGCTTTATTCATAGTTCAACATGATGTTATACTAGAACGTATGCTGTTGATCTAGTGATGAAAGATAGTGTCAATTCTCATAGGTAGATTTCTAGGTATCTTTGATAGATGAATCACTTGTAAGGATTTTGTTAGATAATACGTCTTTACCTGTCGCTGATATGGGCCTCAGCCCAAAAGGGCTGTGCCCTTACCGCTTAACCACCCTCTTCAGGATAACACCCGAAATGGGTCCTTCGTGCATCTCTCTGGCGTCGTCGCCTCTCAAATAGATAAGTGAGCTTTTACACACAAGTGTTATACAGTGCTATTCAAATCGACACTCTGTCCTTATGAAAGTAACTGTATGGTAATCTAACAGTTTGAAATGATATTTTTCTGAAAGGGTGGGCCAGGGATCTAAAATAGAAATCGAGGAAGGAATAAAAATATTTCATGTTGACATATAATGGACAAGCTTTAGGTAGTTATTCACAGCGAGAACTACCCCTGGTTTTCTCTACGGAGAAGGTTAATGTGTTAGATTTAGAATTACTCCTATTGATTAGAAAATGTTTATTCCGTTAAGTTAGGTACGGTTATGTTTAAATATTACTCTCGCATGTGAAAATAACACTGATTTGTTAGAAAAATGATGAGTTTTTGTAAAGATATTACTGTTTTAACTGACGATGATGTGTTAGAAACGTGAGCCCTAGATTAGAAGTTTTGTGTTGGTCTAATGTATAAGGTTTGCATAGAATTTTTGCTGAAGATCTCACATATAGTTATCATAGCTCTCAATGATGTATAACTCAAAAAACGAGTGACACTTTTTTGATGAAGATTGATGTTAACTTCATAGTCGTGAGATGCTGGTATCTTTGTAGATTTGATCACTTTTGTTAACCCTTCGCTGCTGAGGACGATCCAACGTCTGTCGGCACGCGGTAATATGTATAGATTAAAAACTGATGATCCGGACTTATGTGAGTGTCGTCATAAATTACGTATTCGTCTATACGACGTTCAGCCTTATAACTCTTTTGTATTTCTTTTTCTAATTTTACGTATATATATACACTTTCTCATCTTTGTGACCAAATTTTGGCAATATTTAAGACCTGTTTGAGCATATAAATCCTGGCCCCGCCTTCGAATCTAGTTAGTATGAACCAAGCGCCATCAGCATGGAGGTGTTTCAAAGCTCGGTTTTATTGAAAATTTGGCTTATTATTCTAGATGCTGGGTGGATTTTTATCATTGTATCCCCCTTATCCCCCATCCCAATGACTTTCTTCTATACTTGGGAGCCCCTCAATCAATTTCTTTTCTTTCCTTCCCCTTACCCCATCCCCTTACCCAACCCCAATGTTTACAAAATTTCTTCATTTTATCTTACTTCGTACTTCTTGCTTCCTCTTCCAGAAAGGATTTTCATCATGTCCTCTCTTCTTTCTATTATATAATGTATAAGAAGAATAAAGTAAATATATAGTAATAATAATATTATATTATAGTACTTCACCCACTGAAGAACTTAATAGCTGCCTCGCTATACATGTATTTAACTATCTAATAGTATACTATATACATATCCAGCCTATATATATTACCTAATATTATAATAATATAATATTATAAATAAGGAATAGGAAAACATTTGTAAATTCATCGGAAAAAGGCGGAAATTTATTTTTTACAAAATTTATTTTTTTTACGTTGTCTATAATAATAATTAATAATTTTTATTTTTTTATAAAATTATTATACTAAGATTAAACAACACAAACCCATGAAAAAACCACAAGACACACTGCATAAGCCAATAGGTATATATATAGACAAACTCAATATATACTACATTTATATATATATACTGCGCCTATAAGAAATATAATATCAATATATAATATAATAAAATATACTATAAATAAAAAATAAATAATAATATATAATACTAGTAATCTCATATAGTCACTGACTCATATATATAATACTCCTAGTGTGTGAGACTCTATTTTAACCCACAAATAGTCGGCGGTAATGGTGTCGGGTTATTAGTATACTGACGATTACGCATACATAAATAATCAAACGCTATGACCAAGCCACTGACACAGCGAAGATAAATAATGTTTGTGGCCGTATTCAATCTACCACCGTCATACGAAAAGCTCCTCAAAGGACTAACGAAAAAAACGGCTTGACCTCTAGCTGGGCGCAGCCAAAAGGGGAGTTAAAGGCAAATTTTGATTAGATAACACGTCCTAACCTTGTATAGAACCCATAAAGGGCATTTAGTCCCAAACGAGGACTTGTGCCCTTTACCGACTACCTCATGAACGGAGCAATCAGTCCACACTCTTCAGCGCAACGACAATCAAGAGTACCCCTAAGAAGGTTGGTCTTCGAACTAAGCATCTACTCTGGGATGATCTCCAAAGTAGTGCTTACCAAAGTGCTTAACAGTGCTTATCCAAAATGCCTCTTGTATTGAATGCGCGTTGACTTAATTCTAACAGTATGAAGAAATGATATATTTTCTGAGAAGGAGGTGCCGGTGGAATTAAGACTAGAGCGGTCGTCTAAAATAGGAAAAAAAACCTCGATACTGTAAATTAATGACCTCGGATAATAGGCACTAAATTGGCAACTTACTAGGATCCCTTAAAGGAGCGCAAGTGGTTCCCAGCCGAGTGTGGCAACTGCTCGACATCTTATCGCCATATATGCACAGCCGAGTTAGAATTAAATTGCGCAAAGGAGGTCCTAAATAGAGGTAAGGATAAAAATAATCTTTCAAATGATTAAACCTCATGAAAGGCATTAGGTTAATGTTCAACGCCAAGAGCACATTCCCTGGTTTTCTCTCGGTAAGTTATGTGTGCTTTAGATACTACCATTGATCTATTTGAAAACTTGTTGTATCCGTAAAATTCGGTTATGGTATCATTCTATGTTAAAATTACTATTGACAATGTTGAAAAATAACCACTGATTGAAATAGGAAAATAGATGAGAGTATTTATGTAAGATCTCCTACACTGATCCATACAGTCTACTTGTATAACTGACGATGATGGTAGCAACACGTTGAGCCCCATAGAAAATTTAGATTAAGTTTTTTGTTGGGCCTAAATGCTAGGGTCTCTAGCCACAAAAACTTAAGAAAATTAAATTTACTAAATGTCACTATTGCTAATAACTTTAACATTAGCTTCCAAAATAGATGTTTTTATACTCACCATAAAAGAAGAACCATATGACACTTGAATGAAAGATACCCAAGGTATCTTAACTTCGTTAGTTCATTCTACGTTAAGGTAATAAATCTTTATGATCAGAATTGGTCACATTGATTGTAAAGGGAATTATTTAGATGACTTTCGATTCTCTACTGGCTGTTGCCGTGATATGCGAGAAAGCGAGAAACATATCTCCGAGTATTTAGTTCCCTCCTGAGACGCGCACCGACATGACCTCCCATTAAGCACTAGACTTTAACCTTTAGATTATAGTATCTGGAACTTATTACAGGATGTTCAGAGCTGATTATTCATTCACGCGAGGTATGTTAAGTTTTGCTTGACATATAATATCCTTATTGCATTAAAGACTATTGTTGCTTGTTAATTGATTGCTAAAAGCTTTGTGCGCGCACTGGTGTGCAATCGTGCTATATACATTGGTTAGTATGAGAGAAAATGAACTGTATAATTGTCACACGCGCATTCCCCTGCCGCTAATTCGTCACTAGTTAATTGTTGACAATATAATAATGGTATTCAATACACCACTGAGTTAAAGCCAATTCATCGTTTAAAATGCTGGTCTTGGAGGCAATTCTGATGTAGAAAACCATCACCAAGATAGCGGAAAAAGAAAGATCCAAATGTATGATAATTGGACAAGGATTATTGATAAATCCAAGCTTAAATATTAATATGTCAAATGTAAAAAATTGGAAACTCGTTAAATCATGTAATAAGAGATATGTGCATTGGGAAAAGTGTTGAAATAGGGTTTTAGCGTTTTGGTATGCAGTGTTAGTGTTACTTTATAAGGGTGTTGAAAAGGAGTGTGAGAGCTTTGCTAATTGTTAACCACTTTAGTGGTTCAAGATGCATTAAGTTGTGTGGTAGTTTATCAAAAGGATTCATGTCATTGTAACATTATTTTCTTAGTTCATAATGACGCTCATGTATAGACGGTTATATTAAATATGAAAAAACCTGGAATAATAAATGTTAAGTATCATC
>JABUQX010073366.1:0-5000 GCA_015478945.1 Trachelipus rathkii
CTATTGTACTTCCGTTCAGTTCAGTTGGGTGTTTGCGGGTTGCATTCCTCATTGAAACCTTTCGCGTTTTCAAAATTTGCCACTTCAATGAATAATAAAAAAAAGGTTATCAAGAGGGGTTTTCATTTATGACTTACCAAAATTGAATACCCCCCCGTATCCCCCTGTATATTGTGAATAAAATATTTCTTGCCTGTTAAAAATAACCAGACCATTCGAAAGAGCATAAAATTCTACACTAGAAAGTGTTAAAACCTAAAATCATAGAATTGATGATTTCTACCCTCAAAAATTAGGAAATCCGCCTACTTGCAGCGTCCGCTAAAGTGGCTTCGAGTAATCTCAGCCTCCATAATGGTGCCATATGTAATAAATAACATTTAAATCAGGTGGTAACACGGCTGCTTTACCCACAGCGTGGGTGTAAGTTTGAAACCCAGTTAGGTAAGAAAGCCTAGGGATGATTATATATACATATAAAAGTGCGTTTTCACTTATCACTAATATCACACATATATATATATATATATATATATATATATATATATATATATATATATATATATAAATATAAATATATGCTCTAAATATAATATATATATAATATATATATATATATATTTAGGGACTTTACACAAAATTGATCAATATATGCTATATATATATATATATATATATATATATATAAATATATATAACATATATATATATATATATATAACTCATATATATATACTGCTATATATATGCATATATATACCATATATATATATATATATATATATATATATATATATATAACCTTATACTAACTATGCTGCTATACCAGCTACGGTTAACCACGTAGCGCGATTAGCATCGACTCTGCGAAGGCGTCGATAACTTAAGTGAATTCTACTAAAATCTTGAACAAAATAGACCTTCTTATGGGTGAACAGGGTGAATTACAAAAATGTTTCAGGGAGGCAAGGAGATGATTTAGGTGGGGATAGTAGTTGAGGCAACAGGCAGACTAACTTTCAGCACTCCTCACCAAGGACATCTCTTTCCTTTCAGCGCCAGGCAGAATTTGTTGTTTGAACTGCTGCAGAAATATAATAAACCTCCTCCCTAAAGGATTTCTGCTGCTTTCATGGGCGATATTTAGTATTGGTGGGGATATTTTAAGGGCAAAGAGGCAGCCTTAACTGCTTTTAAATTTGAGCAGCTAATCTTTTGAAAGAGTAATATGGATCTCTTGTCCTTTCAAGAAAACATTGAGGAGGAAGAAAAAAATCTTTTGGGATTTTCTAACGCTTAATAAACTATCTGAGATAATATTATAAGTAATTTTTTTTTTAGTAAGAATATATTATTATTTAGTATTTAATATTAAAAAAATTTATTGAAATTACAGCACATTAGCGAAATACATGCTGGACTTGCGACAGGGGTTTGATGGTCTAAATAGGCACGGAGGAGCGCTAGTGGACTGGGTTTCTCGAGGTGCCTTGAAGCGGACTACCTAATGGCGGGGTGCTTACCTCAGTATAATATATATATATATACTTGTTTATATATATATATATATATATACTCTCTTTATATATATATATATATATATATATATATATATATATATATATATATATATCATATATAACTATATATATCATATATATAATAATATGTATATACATATATCATAATATATATATAACTTAATATTAACTCAATAACTAAAGGGAAATCATATACTCATGTATATGTATAACTAATATGTATATAATATATCAACTAATATATATAACTTAATAAACAATAAGCGTATATATATATATATATATATATACATATATACTCCATATGTAATATATATATATATATATAAATATATAGCATAATATATCTAGATATATACTATATAGGTATATATATTGAAGGGCTCTTTCTTTTATATTACTCATCTCTTTCCCCAGGAGTAAAATGATCATTGATAGCAAATAATGCTGAATTCTAATGGAATTTAACTTAGGAATTAAAGGAAAAGAAGTGTGGTACCCAAAGAATTTCAGGTAGTAGTAAAATAACTCAATTTTGTTTCACTATTGTATTTATTACTTTAATAAAAAAGATAACAATAAATAATTTTAATCTGAAATGTATATGGAGACACCTAACATATATATGTAGTATATATATATATATATATCAATATAACTTAATAGTATATATATATATGTAGCCAGCAACCAGCCAATATATGCTTAATAATATAGGCAGTAACCACAACAATAATAATAATAACTTAATATCAGGTAACCATGCATATATATATATATATATATAATATATATCTCTAAATATGTATGCCATGTATATAATATATGTAGCCAATAATAACAACCAACAATATAACTGCTTCTTCTTCTTCTAACTGTATATCATATATATGCGATTTTGTAATGTAATATACCGGTATAGCAACAATATAGCAATAATATATATATAATAATATATATATATATATAATAATATATGCCATGCTGTATACAGCCTTAGCAGCACTAGCAGCACCTTCTTGCTGCCTGCTGCTGCTATTATATATATATATATATAATATATATATATATATGATGCTCACCCTTCTGTGGTGGGTGCAAAAATTCCCATATTGAATATTTTATATGTTGTAAGAGGTTACTAAAAGGATAGTGGTAGGTACCGTAGCTAATTGGGGGGAACCCACTACCACTTATTTATTCCCTAGGAATGCCTATGCATACCTTTGACCTGGTCGTGATCCTTGTAAATGAACTTGTATCTTTTGGCAAAACTTTATGAAATGTCTGGATATGTGGAATGTTAGAGGAATAAATGGAGAGGAGAGAGGAGATGGATGTATTTAGAAAGGATAAATTTGATCTGATTGCTGTAGCTAAAACAAAGATTAAAGGAAGTGGTTTGTAATGAATTGTGTACTTGGGTCTAGTTGAATGAGTACTAGAATACTAATGGTTAAATTAAAGTTTGAGATGGTTAAGGTATGTGTGATTGTAGCATATGATCAATCTGAGGGTGATGTTGAAGAGAGTAAGACTTTCTGGTGAGTGGGTGCGTCAGATTAATTGTGTAGAGTTGGATATGGTTGGATAGGTGATTGAAAGAATAATGGTATAACAGGTGCTTTTGGGGTTGCAGGAGAAAATGAGAATGGTAGGAAAGTGATTGATTTTTGTAAGGAGAGAGAGGTATGTGTGTAAGTTATACAATTTTTGAACACAAGACTATCCATAAGTATATGAGAGTTGGTGTATGTAGAGATGATGTTGAAGTGAAGAGCATGATTGATTTTGTGTTGGTGAAGATGTTATTTACTATATACTGGATGTTAAATCAGTTGGGTATAGGAATATCAGATCATTGTTGTTTTATGTAATATTAAGTTAGTGGGGGCATGGAAGGAGAGGAAATAAAAAAAGAAAGGAGTGGAGAGAATTTGGAGTGAGAAGTTAAATGAACAGGGTTATAAGGAAAGGAATGTGTGAGCACTTGCAAATAAGTCAGTTGAATGTGACCATGATGAAACAGCAAATTTGGACACAAATGAAAGAAGTGTTTGTTAGTAGTGAAAGAAAAGTATGTGGGTGTGCTAAAGTGGGAAGTTAGAATGTCAGTAGTGAATGGTGGAATGAAGAGTTGATGCAAGTGGTAAGGAGTCAAAAGAAGGTGTGTTTGCATGTGCTAAAAGCTAGTGGTTACTTTGAAAGAAAGGTATATGGAAATATATATATATATATATATATATATATATATATATATATATATATATATATATATATATATATATATACCTCCAATTAAATTTTACTCAACATATATATATGCTACTTCTTTGCTGCTGCTATATATATATATACTTATATACTTATACATATATATACTGCTATATATATATATAGTGCTGTTACCTAAAAAGGGCCCAAAATTTTAAGTTTGGCAATAACTACTAAACTATTTAACATATATGAGTTTTAAAATAAGTTCTTAGATTGCCAGGTCCTATGTATGTTACCACATAAAAATTTTTTGTTTTGCTTAAAAATTGTAAAAATTATTTAGACTCGAAGTGAAAAAAAAAAAAGCCCGCTTTTTGCAAAAAGGGCCCATGTGTATGACAAAAAGGGCCCCACCCTTTTAACGTTGATTTTTATTTTTAGGTTATTATCTTGTTATTTAAGGTTTTTGTGACTAAATAGGCAGAATTTTTTTTTTTTAAATTAAAAAAATAATAAAATAAAAAAGATAAATTTCCTCAAATTTTTTCAAAAATCATCCCATTTGGGTCAACCCTCATAACTCTCTCTAGAGTTAATTTTTTTTGTGTTTTTAGGTTATTATTTTTTTTATTTAAGGTTTTTTTTGTGACTAAATGTGAAGATTTTTTTTTTTTTTTTTTTAAATTAAAATAAAAAAAATAATAAAATAAAAAAAGGTAAATTTCCTCAAATTAAGCAAAAATTCCAAGTGGGCCAACCCTTATAACTCTCTAGAGTTAATTTTTTTTTGTGTTTTTAGATTATTATTTTATTATTTACAACAATGGTGAAAATAAAGATGGGCCCTTTTTAGATAACATTTATGAAAGGTGGGCCCTTTTTACATAACAAAAATTGTTTTTAGACAATATACTAAAGTAAACCAAAAATAAACAATATACCATGTTGTTAGGTGTTATAACACATATACAGGCCAATTTTCATTCAAAAAAAAAGTGGGCCTTTTTTTGTCATACAAATGGGCCCTTTTTGTATGGTCTTTTTCGATGGTACCTGTGTGTTGATTGGCTGCACCAAATTTCTTGAAATTTGGTGTGGGATTACCTTTTGCATGGGACTAACATAATTTAATTCAATATTAATATAATTTCTAGAGTTCTTAATGCAGTATTGACTGGAAAAGTACCAAAATGGTTTTTCACGATCGTCAAAAAGTAGGTGAAATTTTTGAAAAATTTCAAA
>JABUQX010073366.1:7500-35000 GCA_015478945.1 Trachelipus rathkii
CTAGATTTGCCAGAATATGACAAGCGCTTACAAGATTTTTTCTGATTCACTTTTATTCTTTCAGTTTTATTGCTAATTGTATCACTGTAATATTTACATTTTACTTTGCTGGTGCCTTAGACATTCAGAACTTCAGTCCATTCATTTCCTATTTTTTTTCCCGATCCCAGAGTCTCTGGCTTTACTGTTATAATCAAACTTATAATATCTTAACAAAATTGAAAACAAACAATTAAATTAATATGAAATTGCAGTTATTGCTGAAAAGGAAAGGAAAAATGAAAAAAAAACAATTATCCCCGTTTTTTTTTGGGTTTTAGATGAAAAAACCCAGGCCCACTGGTTTTTTTGCCAACCCTGACTAAAGAAAGGCTCAAAATGATTTTATAAAGTGTATATAGAATAAATTTTTATGTAAAGGAAGGAAAGTTTGAAGGGGGAATGCCCCAAAAGACTTATGAGGGAATTGTGCCAAAGTGTTAGTGTACTATGTATTCAGTTCCAATAGAGACTAATAAGTTAGAGAACTTAGTTGAATTACTTTGTTTTCAAGTAAATAATGAAAGAGCATTGGCAGGATGGTGAAAATTTTGAGAAAGTGCTCCAAAAATACTGGCCATTAGATAAAATTTTGGGCTCATATTTGTTATTGCCCTCGTTTCCAATATATTGTAGCTAAGACCTCAAAAATACTGGTCACTAGATTTAATTTTGCGCACGGGAAGTGGCGGGGATAAATCCACGCAACTTCCCGAACGTTAGTAAAGAAAAGAGAAATAATAGAGAAATACTAGAACTTGAATTATGAGGTATAATAAGTAACAAATACCTTTAGTCGTCTTTCAAAGCGTCAGCAGATTCTTCAGAAAGCTTGAGAATACATCGTTTGAAACCAGGAAAAAGGTCTTCCGGATAGGAGAGTGAAGTATAGGTATGCCTAGCAGTAGGGTAACTTCACAGGACCCGAGGTTTTGCACGGACAGCAGCAAAGCCTTGAGAATGATGTTGACATCTATGACGCACTTTTATGGTTTAAGACTGCAGACGAGACTTTACTAAAGATGACTTATGAAGATTAAGAATAATAAATTTATATTATAAAGAAATAAAAGAAATAAATGGAAGGTGAAAGAAAAGAGGTTGTACCGAACAAGCTTTACTAAATTTAACTTCTAATATTAAGGTATCCTGGACACGGATACAAAGTGGGTTATAATCCACAAGTATAAATCCCTTAAGGATTTCAGTACATAGTAATATAATAAATTAATAAATTTAGAACGGACCTTGACAATGGTCACAATGTATAGAATTATTCAGAGATCAATAATATAAAGTATACTAATTAAATAACATGTGAGGACCTGGACAATAGTCACGAGAAAAAACTATAATTAAACAGAGGTAGATTCCTCTAAAATAATGCAACGGATATCGCGAGAAACCGGTTCAAGGTTTGGACAAACAAGAATGATTAGACACCAAGCAAATATGTGGTGTGTTGGACGTGTTTATACACTCAAAATCAAGTACTTATCTTTGGCAATAAATCAGGTTGTGCAATAGTCGATCCTTGATCCAATTTTAACCAATGACCAATCTTCTGTGTTATTTTCAGGTACAATAAGATAACTTATGAACTCTTCAATGGCGGTGATCACAACTGAAGAACTCAAGATTTGAACAAGGTAAGTAGTAATTAGATGTGGATTCGTAAATAGGATTTCTTTATCAATTGTAGTGACGAGATTTCTAAAGACTCTTCTACAAAGCAAGTCAAAGTAGTGCAAGATGACCAACCCAATACTGGAACAGCCAGTCTTATGACCCGGTACTGGAACGGTTTTACTTCCAATATTGGCTTCAAGTTTTAGGTCCCAATATTGGCTCCCTAAATAACAAAACGTAAGTTAGTCATTTTATTCTTTATCATTCTTAATGTATTATATTAATCTTAGTTTGACACATACCCTGTTTTAATTTAATAAAACTCCAGTGAGGGGAAAGTATCTGGTCATTCAATTCTTACTGCAATAACTTCTTCGACCTACAGTGCATGAATCTGCAAAAATGCTTTTTATAATGTTTGGCATGTTTTACGCTTTATGTATTATTTGCTGAGTGCTTTTACTATATTATTTTACTTTAGTTGATATGATTTTAATATTTAATTTATTCTTTTATGTATTATTTTTAGTAGTATAGTTAAGTTATTATAATTTAAGTATTTTATTGGAATACACACCTTGAAGAGAAATTCGATGAACTACGTGAAAACTTCAGATAGAACGAACACTTCAGGAAACATCAACCAAAAGTTTATTGAAAACTCATCAAAAGTGTTTGATTTGAAAATATAATAATTTTTCCAGGTGAGTTTTATATGAATAAAGAATTTTACTTAACAGCAACAGACAATTAATTACAAAAGAACAAATTAAGAGAACTCTTAGTTTTCTGGAAACAATATATCTATTAGTATGATTCTCATTTAAACAAGTTTGGGAATGTCTACAGAATAAACAATAAATAAGTAATGACACTCATGATTATAAAAATATAACTATTATAACTCTGGAATTTGGTTCCAGTTTGTTATGCACTTTCTTAAGAGAGACACATGCACTTTCAAGAAGGACACCTAAAAACAGTCCCCTTTACATCCCTCCCTGCTAAAATTGAACCCCCCCCCTTAAATTACCTCTAAGAGGAATAGGAAAAAGGCTCGTAGAGGAATGAAAAGTACAAATGTGGGACTTGAACTCCCAAAACATGAAAATATGAACCGGCTCTCTTGGTTGCAAAGCGAAGACAATTATTTCAACAATTTTTAACATAATATTTTAACTCTTTACATCAAGAAAATAAAAATTTCCTTTCTTTAAATTTAATTAACAAAATAAATAAACTTTTAATTTTTCATTTAAGAAATAAATCATTCTTTGTATAAAAATATATTTTTCTAAAACTATAAGGTTTTCTTTTGAGAGTATATGTGTATCTTATTTATCGAGGATTTGTATCAGAAAAGTCATTATCCTCAATCAGATCATGTTCTTCTTTAATCACCTCCATCCACTGCTTATATGCCAACCTTCTCTGTTCTTTGGACATGCCCACCCAATTCATCGCTTTCATAGCTTGTACACTATAGTTACGTTGGATGCGTTTTACTTTAGGATCCAATGTTACACCTGCGGATGAACTTTGTGAGTGAGCGTCTGAGCTGGACGGCTGATTATAGGAAAATTGACTAGATCCATTAGAACCCGAAGGTCCTGCAGTTTGTGTACTTGACCGTACTGGATAATAAGAAGAAGTCCTTCTATTCAATTTGATTATTTCAAAATTTGAAGAAAGATGTTAGCACTTGCTTCCAATGTTGTCAGTACCTGCGAAAGATGATACAATGATTAATGAGTGCATAAAATATGTTATTTGTTACATAAAATATTATACTTAGTATCCAATCACTCTAATTCCCTACTTGAAAATTTAACAAAGTTAGCTAAAACAATCAGTGACAAAAACAAAAATATTTTATTATTAATATTTGAATCTGTATTAAGTATAGTTATCATTAGTATCTAATATAATATTCAGTCAAGAATTTACTAAATAGAAAACTAAATAGACATAAGAAAATTTAAGAAACATAAAATAAACCATTTGGAAGGTTTCAGCATTGTGATTAGTTATATTTACTGAAGAGAAAAGCGTCTTCTTTGATGCACTATATATTCTAAAACCATAGGCATGACATGAGGTAATTCGCCAACGGGTCCCATACTTCGAGTAAAAGGCCGTCTTTGAACTTCTTCCAATTCTTCATTACTTACTGGTAACATCGCTAAAGAGCTATCATCTAGCTGAACATTAGCGGGATCACCGAAAATTTCACCAATAATCTGGAAAGAAGGAAGCCCGGCCACAGGTGTTGAATTTAACGTCATACCTGCTTGAAGGAACTCCGTATTATTCATTGGCGGACTGAACCCATAAAACTCTGTATCTCTTGAGCTACTATTTGAGCTATCCAAATTCAACAGACTATCGCCTAAGGATAAAGGCAAAGAAGGTTCAGGTTCAGGGATTGTTTTAGAGTTTTCTGAAGATATCGACCACTCTGGACTAGGTCGTTCTCTAAAATACGACTGGTTAGAGATATCCCTTTCCAAATTTACAGTAGGAACTTCTCTAAAGCTTCCCCCGATTGGCGACATCTCTATGGGGACATCAGCAACATTCTCGTTTTCGGATGAAGGAATCAGGACAGAAGGATATTGAAACTGTATTGGGTAATCATGGGTATATAAATCATGATAATCCAAAGTAGGGGTTGGAAGCCCTCCACTAGTAAATAATATGGAATCATGAACATTAGTCATCCCAGAGGAATGCGTAATTATGCCGTTATTCTCGCTGCCAATCACATCTTGACTTGACACAATTGATTCTTCCACGGAACTCACTGATTCAAACGAAACTTCTACCGGAGGCATGGAAAACCTTACTCTTGGCAATTTTGATTGACTGGGAGACGACCCACAAGGTTCTTTTTCTACTGAAGAACTATGTTGTTCACATTTGTCTTCCTGCATTAACTGGATTCCGGCAGACAAATCAGGTAGAGCGTTGAACACATCCAAGGCAATAGGGTTAAAATAAAAACCCTCGAAATCCAGCTCTTCTCCATCAAATCCCTCGAAATCTGGTTCTTCTTCATCAATGAGCTCCAAACTGTCGTCAAATAAACCAGCTCCAGAAGACGATTCTTCTGACCCCATGGACTCATGACTAGATTCAGAAACCAGATCTGAATTTTCTGGATCTGCATTTGCATTTTTATCATCCAATTCGTCCTCGTCTGCGAAGAACTCCTCATGGATCTCCCTATTCCGAGCTAAATATTTATACAAATAATTTGGGATCTCAATCCACTTTCTTAAATGTGAAAAGTGAACTTTTTGCAAACGGTCAGTAGGTTTATTAAATCGCCTTATAAGGTATGTAACCCGATTAGGATTGACTTCCTCCACTACAAAAGGGCCTTCCCATTTACTCTTGAATTTCAGCGTAGTACTAGGACCAGTTCGGACGATTTTACGAGCCACTTTTTGGCCCTTTTTTGAAAGGTTTAAAATTAGTGCTACCCTCTTTCCAATATTGAGGAAAGGTATGGGTTGGTTTATGTGATTTCTGTAGTAAAAAATCAGATGGGGACATTCCCAATGAACTATGGGAAGTGTTGTTATATATTAGAATGGACGATGCTAATTCCTCATCCCAAGTTGCGGGTTGTTCCATAACCAAGCATTTCAATATCTGGATCAAACTGCGATTGAAACGTTCACACACCCCATTACTGGAAGGATGAAGTGGTGACGTTCTTATGTGCTGTATATTAAATTCTTGTAACACTTGTTGGAAAACATGTGAAGTAAATTCAGTGCCATTATCGGTAAGAATCCGGTTAGGCACTTTAGGGAGAAAAGGAAGAATTCGATGCTGCAATGTTTTTGATACTGTAGGACTTGATTTATCCGACACAGGAACAACCGCGACCCACTTTGAAAAATGGTCAATTAAGACGACGCAATATTTATTCCCATTGAAAGTCTTGGGAAATTGTAACAAGTCCATCGCACATAAGTCAAATGGATAACTCGCCAAAATTTTTAACATAGGCGGTGTAACATTTGAAGAAAAAGTCTTTTGCGTTTGACAAACTGGACAGCAACGTACCACATCGGAAATGACTTGATTGGTTCTGGAATGCCAAAACTGCTTATACACCAGTTGAACCAGCTTATTGCGCCCTATGTGAGCATAAGAGCTATGAAGGTTCAACACTATATGCATCAACAAATCCAACGAGACCAGATACAACAAAGTCCCGTTGGTAGTTTTATCTTTAAATTTAAATAAAACATCTTACATAATTTTTAGCAACAAACCAATTAACGATTTAAATATTAAAATCAACAATGTAGAACTGAATAGGGCTGCAAATGCCAAAATACTTGGATTAACAATCGATGATAAACTAACATTTAAAGAACATATTAACAACCTAGTGAGCAGACTGTCGAGATACATGTACATGCAATAAAATTAAGAAATTTTGTACCTTTTTACATTCTTAGGAAATTATACTATGCACTAATACACCCTCACTTTCTTTTACTGTCTTCTATCTACGGTACCACAAGTAACTCAGTAATCCCACCCTGTAATGGTAACCCAGAAGAGATTTATTCACCTCATTAGCAATACAAAGAGACTTATACAGCCATACACAACCATTATTCAAAAGCCTAAAAAAGATATTGCAGTTTAAAGACTTACTCAATATATTATCACTCCTGGAAGAGATACATAAAATTATCCATAACAATGCATGTGACTTCTTGCTAGCAAATTTTCATTCAAACCAGGCAAGGCGCGTAGCAAATCAAATAAACCTAAGAAACAATACTTACATAAACCCTCCCTTCTGTAGACTAAAAAAAGCCTCTCAAAGCGTCAGCTACAAAGAGCAAAACTTTACAACTCAATGCCCCAAGACTTTAAACCGAAAACTCTACAAAATCTTTTACTAAAAAATAAAAATGTATTATCTAAATAAATATTAATAAATAAATAACTCAGGGACTGAACCTACATAAAATCTAGCTACTACTACTACTATTATTATTATTATTATTATTATTATTATTATTATTATTATTATTATTATTATTATTATCATTATTATGATTATTATTATTATTATTATTATTATTATTATTATTATTATTATTATTATTATTATTATTATTATTATTATTATTATTATTATTATTATTATGACAGTCATTATTATTATTATTATTTTTATTATTATTATTATTATTATGTGTTATTATTATTATTATTATTATTATGATTATTATTATTATTATTAATATTATTATTACTATTATTGTTATTATTATACTTACTATTATTACTACTAGTATTATTTTTTTTGTTGTAAGCATGGTTGAAGCTATTATAATTGTACTGAAATTATTGTAAATTTAGTAGTAATTATGATTATAAAAGTGATTGTGATTAATATTGGTGTATTTGTTTATAGTATTTTTATTATTATAATTATTATGATTATATTATTATTATTATCATTATTATTATTGTTATTATTTCTATTATTTCTATTATTATTATTATTATTATTATTATTATTATTATTATTATTATTATTAAACCATTAGTACTATTTTATTTACTTCAAATATTATGATTGTAATTATACTATTATTAGTAGTAGTATTATTAGTTATTGTTATTATAATTTTTATTATTATTGTTATTATTATTATTATTATTTAGTTATTATTATTATTATTATTATTATTATTATTATTATTATTATTATTATTATTATTATTATTATTATTATTATTTTTATTATTATTATTATTATTAATTATTTTTATTATTATTATTATTATTATTATTAGTTATTGTATGATTATTATCAGTAATTTAATAATATTATTAATGTGTGTGTGTTATTATTATTATTACCTTATTATTATTATTATTACTATTATTACTATTAATATTATTATTATTATTATTATTATTATTATTATTGTGTGTGTGTATTATTATTGTTTTTGTAAAGGTTTTTATTGTTATTATTATTATTATTATTATTATTATTATTATTATTATTATTATTATTATTATTTTATTTTATTTTATTTTTTCTATTGTTATTATTGTAATTATTATTATTGTTATGGTTTTAGTTATTTTTAGACTCATTATTATTAAATGTATTTCGGGTTTCAAAGGACACAACACTGTGTTGCAATTAGTAAACCCATTTCACTAGGGAAATTAATCTTGGTTATTACAATTAACTGAAAAAATTTAAAATTGTAAAAAATATTTGGCACAATATAATATAAAAAATGTATATCACCTTGTTGTTTAATGACTGGATTGTATCTTCTATATGTTGAATAAACATTTTTGAATTTGAATTGAATTTTCACAGACAATCTGATTTTTATATGGTCTATATTGTTTATTAACCTGCTGCCAGTTCAATGGATGACCTAAATCTTTAAGACCTTTCAAAATGAACCTAAGGCTACGATCATTATTTTGGTCTTGCATAATATCGATGTCATTAATGTTGGTATTAATAACCGATATATTATTAACGAAAATAGTATGTGTTTGTACTGGCGAATCAGTAGGCAAATGTAGCCCTTCTGCAACAACAGTCACTTTTTTCCCTTTTAAGTGAATAAGTTGTTGACGGGCCATATCCGGCAAAAGATGACTCTCTCTTAGTGCGCAAGTACCCAAGATTAACATGTGATCCTTCATATATTTCTGAGGGACAATAAAAAAAGCTGAGGGTAGAGTTATGAAACCCGATTGAAATTTCAAAGTTATCTCCACATATTGTGTAATCGGAATTCTCTCTTTATTACCAAATCCGCGTATAGCCTTGACACCGGCTTCTGCGGAAGGTAATATGATTTCATCGCCATTCAGCCCGGGGATAATCTCGGAACTAATCAGGTTTACCCCAGCCCCACTATCAACTAGACAAGTATATCGGGGCGTTTCTTGATCACCCAAGGTAACCAAAACAATTAATGGCTCAATGTCAGCCTTACAAAGATTTATAACCACGATCATATCCTCTTCTATGTCATTCAAATTAGGATCCAGGAGAAGGTCATTACCCTTATCCACCTCAAGAACATTTTCCCCAGTAGAGGATTTTCCTGAGTCTTGAACAAACTCCTCCACCGGACGACTCACTTCCGGGGAGACTGGGGGTTTAACGCCTGAGAACGGTAACTATTTGCCTTTTCTCGTACCCCTTTACATTTTCCCTCATAATGTGATTTATGGCAGTTCTCACAGGAATCTACATACTTACGTTGGGGAAGAGGTTCTTCCTCTTGATAAGGCAAGCGTTTATCCTCTCGCTCTGAGGTTTCCGAGGCCTGGGCGGATACTTTCCTTACTACCCCAGAATATGGTCTTCTGACAGGTCCACGAGGTGAACCCGGTGAGTCACACTCCACTATCTTCAGTCCATCATTTCTGGGTGGACTCCCATTACCTTGGGGTGGAGTCTTATAAGGACATTTAATTCCAGGATGTGGGCCTTTACAAAAAGGGCAATTGACTTTGCAGGTGTTTAGAGGAGATGACGATGAAAATTTATATGAGCGGCATTCAGGCCTTCGATGACCCTTCTTTTTACAGTACAAATACCAAGGTATTTGTAGCATTCAGCCATTCTGTGTCCGACTTTCTCACAGTATTCACATATTAAACTTCTCGTATCCTCATTGGGTCGAGAAGCTCCGTGGGTACGAGCTTGAAAACTATCATAATTCGACAGTGGACTTCGGCGATTGTCACGGTAATATCGACTACCGTACGGCTTTTTTGTGGGAGTATGATCAGACTTATCAGGGCGACGCCTATTCTTTTGGTACACCTCTTTTTGACGAGGCTTTCCTTGTTTCTGGTGCATCGTATCAATCCAATTCGGATACACCGTATCTATCTGAATGATCGAGTCGATTGTCTCATTTAAATCTACCTTTTCTGTGTCGGTAGCTTTATAGTGAGCCTTATCTTTTTTCACATGTTCAGGGGTAGTTTGGGAAAAAGAATTTGGAGAAGAATTATCATCATCCTCCAATGAATCAGCAAAGCTGACTATGTCTTCCCATGGAAGTCTGCGAACACCATTTAATTCTTGCATTTTTATAAATTGACGTACAATCTGTTCAATAGAAGGAGGTAGACTGTATAGAAAGGCTGAGCGCAAAGACTCATGCTCACGCATATCCAACCCTTTAAAAGCTCTACGAGCTAACTGTTCAAGCCGGAGTGCAAACATACGGATGGACTCTCCACGATGTCTACGAGCTGAATGATACCTTTGAAGTTGGTATTCATCTTTACGTTTCTCCTCATCATGATACCAACGGATTAACGTATCACGAACCGAGAAATAGTTTTGATCATCCTTTGTTAAGATCTTATATAATTTGAGGAACTTCCCTTCCAATTTTTGTCCCAAGAATCTTAACCATTGTTGTGGTGCACTTGGATAATGCAAGCCACAATAAGCTTCGAAGTCACCCAAATAAACCAAGAGGTCTTGATCGGCCTCATATTTGTATTTTCCTGGGTCAACTACTTTCAATCGTTGACTGTTCTTGAGCAATTGAGACATCATGACAATTGCTTCAGTGAGCATATCCAGGTGTTGTCTTATCTGTTGACCAGTATACAAGGGAAGATCTGAGGAGTTCGATCCTTGAAATGTGTTATACCCCTGGGACTGTGGTTGTAACAAGGGTCGACTCTGAGCTTGTTGAAAACCACTTTGATAAGTGTTCAGTTTTGGTTGAGATTGAGCTAAATTATGTGGTATATCAGAATTTCTTTGCTGCTTAGACTGATATCCCACTCCTACATTGGGTTTCATCAATGGGACCTCCATTTTTGAGTGGAGTCCATTTGCTTTATACTCTAAGTTTCTTTGAGGTTTATGGTTAAATTGGTCTTCTTGGACGAGACCAGGATATTTATGAGAAAAACCTGGAAGTGGTTCTCTAGTTTTATTTACTTGTTTATGATCTCCTTTACGAACATCAGGCTGTGACAAAGACTTTCCCACCAATTTTGGGGATGTATTTAAGACTTTAGAATCTGACTCTATAGTAGACATTTGCTTTTCTATGGCTTCTTTATCTCTTAACAACTTGGAATGAAGACCTTTTAACACAACTGGTGACAACAATTTATCAGAGGTAAAGAGATCTGGAGGCAACATCTCCTGTTCTTTTCCATCAGCAGCAAAACCCTCTGCACCCATACAAGGGGCTTTTTCAATTGGTTCCTGGACCTCTGTATCTGAATTGGAATGTTCAGATATGTCGGTCTCAGAAGGTGTTTTAGGCCATTTATCTTGTGTTGGTGAATGAAACATGTTGTAACTCGAAAATGAACTTATCAGAACACCAAGAATAACTTGTAACAAAATGAAAATGGAATCTGAGCCGATTCAATCGAAAATAGATAGAAATATGACACGAATAAGTATAAGAGAAAGCTGTGATAGCGTTGTGACAACGTCAATCGTAGGCGCGGCTCTCCGAACAAAGGAACTCAGGTCCCTGTTCGGGCGCCAAATAAATTTAACGTGTCTATGTAACGGGAAGTGGCGGGGATAAATCCATGCAACTTCCAACGTTAGTAAAGAAAAGAGAAATAATAGAAAAATACTAGAACTTGAATTATGAGGTATAATAAGTAACAAATACCTTTAGTCGTCTTTCAAAGCGTCAGCAGATTCTTCAGAAAGCTTGAGAATACATCGTTTGAAACCAGGAAAAAGGTCTTCCGGATAGGAGAGTGAAGTATAGGTATGCCTAGCAGTAGGGTAACTTCACAGGACCCGAGGTTTTGCACGGACAGCAGCAAAGCCTTGAGAATGATGTTGACATCTATGACGCACTTTTATGATTTAAGACTGCAGACGACTCTTTACTAAAGATGACTTATGAAGATTAAGAATAACAAAAATTATATTATAAAGAAATAAAAGAAATAAATGGAAGGTGAAAGAAAAGAGGTTGTACCGAACAAGCTTTACTAAATTTAACTTCTAATATTAAGGTATCCTGGACACGGATACAAAGTGGGTTATAATCCACAAGTATAAATCCCTTAAGGATTTCAGTACATAGTAATATAATAAATTAATAAATTTAGAACGGACCTTGACAATGGTCACAATGTATAGAATTATTCAGAGATCAATAATATAAAGTATACTAATTAAATAACATGTGAGGACCTGGACAATGGTCACGAGAAAAAACTATAATTAAACAGAGGTAGATTCCTCTAAAATAATGCAACGGATATCGCGAGAAACCGGTTCAAGGTTTGGACAAACAAGAATGATTAGACACCAAGCAAATATGTGGTGTGTTGGACGTGTTTATACACTCAAAATCAAGTACTTATCTTTGGCAATAAATCAGGTTGTGCAATAGTCGATCCTTGATCCAATTTTAACCAATGACCAATCTTCTGTGTTATTTTCAGGTACAATAAGATAACTTATGAACTCTTCAATGGCGGTGATCACAACTGAAGAACTCAAGATTTGAACAAGGTAAGTAGTAATTAGATGTGGATTCGTAAATAGGATTTCTTTATCAATTGTAGTGACGAGATTTCTAAAGACTCTTCTACATACACAACCCAATACTGGAACAGCCAGTCTTATGACCCGGTACTGGAACGGTTTTACTCCCAATATTGGCTTCAAGTTTTAGGTCCCAATATTGGCTACCTAAATAACAAAACGTAAGTTAGTCATTTTATTCTTTATCATTCTTAATGTATTATATTAATCTTAGTTTGACACATACCCTGTTTTAATTTAATAAAACTCCAGTGAGGGGAAAGTATCTGGTCATTCAATTCTTACTGCAATAACTTCTTCGACCTACAGTGCATGAATCTGCAAAAATGCTTTTTATAATGTTTGGCATGTTTTACGCTTTATGTATTATTTGCTGAGTGCTTTTACTATATTATTTTACTTTAGTTGATATGATTTTAATATTTAATTTATTCTTTTATGTATTATTTTTAGTAGTATAGTTAAGTTATTATAATTTAAGTATTTTATTGGAATACACACCTTGAAGAGAAATTCAATGAACTACGTGAAAACTTCAGATAGAACGAACACTTCAGGAAACATCAACAAAAAGTTTATTGAAAACTCATCAAAAGTGTTTGATTTGAAAATATAATAATTTTTCCAGGTGAGTTTTATATGAATAAAGAATTTTACTTAACAGCAACAGACAATTAATTACAAAAGAACAAATTAAGAGAACTCTTAGTTTTCTGGAAACAATATATCTATTAGTATGATTCTCATTTAAACAAGTTTGGGAATGTCTACAGAATAAACAATAAATAAGTAATGACACTCATGATTATAAAAATATAACTATTATAACTCTGGAATTTGGTTCCAGTTTGTTATGCACTTTCTTAAGAGAGACACATGCACTTTCAAGAAGGACACCTAAAAACAGTCCCCTTTACATCCCTCCCTGCTAAAATTGAACCCCCCCCCCTTAAATTACCTCTAAGAGGAATAGGAAAAAGGCTCGTAGAGGAATGAAAAGTACAAATGTGGGACTTGAACTCCCAAAACATGAAAATATGAACCGGCTCTCTTGGTTGCGAAGCGAAGACAATTATTTCAACAATTTTTAACATAATATTTTAACTCTTTACATCAAGAAAATAAAAATTTCCTTTCTTTAAATTTAATTAACAAAATAAATAAACTTTTAATTTTTCATTTTACTTAAGAAATAAATCATTCTTTGTATAAAAATATATTTTTCTAAAACTATAAGGTTTTCTTTTGAGAGTATATGTGTATCTTATTTATCGAGGATTTGTATCAGAAAAGTCATTATCCTCAATCAGATCATGTTCTTCTTTAATCACCTCCATCCACTGCTTATATGCCAACCTTCTCTGTTCTTTGGACATGCCCACCCAATTCATCGCTTTCATAGCTTGCACACTATAGTTACGTTGGATGCGTTTTACTTTAGGATCCAATGTTACACCTGCGGATGAACTTTGTGAGTGAGCGTCTGAGCTGGACGGCTGATTATAGGAAAATTGACTAGATCCATTAGAACCCGAAGGTCCTGCAGTTTGTGTACTTGACCGTACTGGATAATAAGAAGAAGTCCTTCTATTCAATTTGATTATTATATCAAAATTTGAAGAAAGATGTTAGCACTTGCTTCCAATGTTGTCAGTACCTGCGAAAGATGATACAATGATTAATGAGTGCATAAAATATGTTATTTGTTACATAAAATATTATACTTAGTATCCAATCACTCTAATTCCCTACTTGAAAATTTAACAAAAGTTAGCTAAAACAATCAGTGACAAAAACAAAAATATTTTATTATTAATATTTGAATCTGTATTAAGTATAATTATCATTAGTATTTAATATAATATTCAGTCAAGAATTTACTAAATAGAACTAAATAGACATAAGAAAATTTAAGAAACAGAAAATAAACCATTTGGAAGGTTTTAGATTTACGATTTACGATTACTTGGCAATTTTGACTGAAGAGAAAAGCGTCTTCTTTGATGCACTATATATTCTAAAACCATAGGCATGACATGAGGTAATTCGCCAACGGGTCCCATACTTCGAGTAAAAGGCCGTCTTTGAACTTCTTCCAATTCTTCATTACTTACTGGTAACATCGCTAAAGAGCTATCATCTAGCTGACCATTAGCAGGATCACCGAAAATTTCACCAATAATCTGGAAAGATGGAATCCCGGCCACAGGTGTTGAATTTAACGTCATACCTGCTTGAAGGAACTCCGTATTATTCATTGGCGGACTGAACCCATAAAACTCTGTATCTCTTGAGCTACTATTTGAGCTATCCAAATTCAACAGACTATCGCCTAAGGATAAAGGCAAAGAAGGTTCAGGTTCAGGTTCAGGGATTGTTTTAGAGTTTTCTGAAGATATCGACCACTCTGGACAAGGTCGTTCTCTAAAATACGACTGGTTAGAGATATCCCTTTCCAAATTTACAGTAGGAACTTCTCTAAAGCTTCCCCCGATTGGCGACATCTCTATGGGGACATCAGCAACATTCTCGTTTTCGGATGAAGGAATCAGGACAGAAGGATATTGAAACTGTATTGGGTAATCATGGGTATATAAATCATGATAATCCAAAGTAGGGGTTGGAAGCCCTCCACTAGTAAATAATATGGAATCATGAACATTAGTCATCCCAGAGGAATGCGTAATTATGCCGTTATTCTCGCTGCCAATCACATCTTGACTTGACACAATTGATTCTTCCACGGAACTCACTGATTCAAACGAAACTTCTACCGGAGGCATGGAAAACCTTACTCTTGGCAATTTTGATTGACTGGGAGACGACCCACAAGGTTCTTTTTCTACTGAAGAACTATGTTGTTCACATTTGTCTTCCTGCATTAACTGGATTCCGGCAGACAAATCAGGTAGAGCGTTGAACACATCCAAGGCAATAGGGTTAAAATAAAAACCCTCGAAATCCAGCTCTTCTCCATCAAATCCCTCGAAATCTGGTTCATCTTCATCAATGAGCTCCAAACTGTCGTCAAATAAACCAGCTCCAGAAGACGATTCTTCTGACCCCATGGACTCATGACTAGATTCAGAAACCAGATCTGAATTTTCTGGATCTGCATTTGCATTTTTTATCATCCAATTCGTCCTCGTCTGCGAAGAACTCCTCATGGATCTCCCTATTCCGAGCTAAATATTTATACAAATAATTTGGGATCTCAATCCACTTTCTTAAATGTGAAAAGTGAACTTTTTGCAAACGGTCAGTAGGTTTATTAAATCGCCTTATAAGGTATGTAACCCGATTAGGATTGACTTCCTCCACTACAAAAGGGCCTTCCCATTTACTCTTGAATTTCAGCATAGTACTAGGACCAGTTCGGACGATTTTACGAGCCACTTTTTGGCCCTTTTTGTAGGGTTTGAAATTAGTGCTACCCTCTTTCCAATATTGAGGAAAGGTATGGGTTGGTTTATGTGATTTCTGTAGTAAAAAATCAGATGGGGACATTCCCAATGAACTATGGGAAGTGTTGTTATATATTAGAATGGACGATGCTAATTCCTCATCCCAAGTTGCGGGTTGTTCCATAACCAAGCATTTCAATATCTGGATCAAACTGCGATTGAAACGTTCACACACCCCATTACTGGAAGGATGAAGTGGTGACGTTCTTATGTGCTGTATATTAAATTCTTGTAACACTTGTTGGAAAACATGTGAAGTAAATTCAGTGCCATTATCGGTAAGAATCCGGTTAGGCACTTTAGGGAGAAAAGGAAGAATTCGATGCTGCAATGTTTTTGATACTGTAGGACTTGATTTATCCGACACAGGAACAACCGCGACCCACTTTGAAAAATGGTCAATTAAGACGACGCAATATTTATTCCCATTGAAAGTCTTGGGAAATTGTAACAAGTCCATCGCACATAAGTCAAATGGATAACTCGCCAAAATTTTTAACATAGGCGGTGTAACATTTGAAGAAAAAGTCTTTTGCGTTTGACAAACTGGACAGCAACGTACCACATCGGAAATGACTTGATTGGTTCTGGAATGCCAAAACTGCTTATACACCAGTTGAACCAGCTTATTGCGCCCTATGTGAGCATAAGAGCTATGAAGGTTCAACACTATATGCATCAACAAATCCAACGAGACCAGATACAACAAAGTCCCGTTGGTAGTTTTATAATATAATATTTCAATAAAACATCTTACATAATTTTTAGCAACAAACCAATTAACGATTTAAATATCAAAATCAACAATGTAGAACTGAATAGGGCTGCAAATGCCAAAATACTTGGATTAACAATCGATGATAAACTAACATTTAAAGAACATATTAACAACCTAGTGAGCAGACTGTCGAGATACATGTATATGCTAATAAAATTGAGAAATTTTGTACCTCTTTACATTCTTAGGAAATTATACTATGCACTAATACACCCTCACTTTCTTTACTGTCTTCCTATCTACGGTACCACAAGTAACTCAGTAATCCACCCTGTAATGGTAACCCAGAAGAGATTTATTCGCCTCATTAGCAATACAAGAGACTTTTACAGCCATACACAACCATTATTCAAAAGCCTAAAGATATTGCAGTTTAAAGACTTGCTAAATATATCACTCCTGGAAGAGATACATAAAATTATCCATAACAATGCATGTGACTTCTTGCTAGCAAATTTCCATTCAAACCAAGCAAGGCGCGTAGCTAATCAAATAAACCTAAGAAATAATACTTACATAAACCCTCCCTTCTGTAGACTAAAAAATGTACTCACTATGCGTCAGCTACAAAGCAACTAAACCTTGCAACTCAATGACATAAGATTTTAAAACCGAAACTCCATTAAGTCTTTTAAAAAAAATAAAAATGTATTATCTAAATAAATATTAATAAATAAATAACTCAGGGACTGAACCTACATAAAATCTAGCTACTACCATTATTATTATTATTATTATTATTATTATTATTATTATTATTATTATTATTATTATTATCATTATTATGATTATTATTATTATTATTATTATTATTATTATTATTATTATTATTATTATTATTATTATTATTATTATTATTATTATTACAAATATTATTATTGTCATTATTATTATTATTATTATTATTAGTATTTTTACTATTAAAGTCTATTCATATTAATATGAATTATTATTATCATGATTATTATTATTATTATTAATATTATTATTACTATTATTGTTATTATTATACTTATTATTATTACTACTATTAGTATTCCTTTTATTGTTGTAAGCATGGTTGTAGCTATTATAATTGTACTGAAATTATTGTAAATTTAGTAGTAATTATGATTATAAAAGTGATTGTGATTAATATTGGTGTATTTGTCGTAATTATTTTTATTATTATAATTATTATTATTATTATTATTATTATTGTTATTATTTTTATTATTTCTATTATTTCTATTATTATTATTATTATTATTATTATTATTATTATTATTATTATTATTATTATTATTAGTACTATTTTATTTACTTCAAATATTATGATTGTAATTATACTATTATTAGTAGTAGTATTATTAGTTATTGTTATTATAATTTTTATTATTAGTATATTCTTGATTCACCTAAATTTTCAATATTATTATTATTATTATTATTATTATTATTATTATTATTATTATTATTATTATTATTATTATTATTATTATTATTATTTTATTGTTATTATTATTATTATTATTATTATTATTATTATTATTATTATTATTGATTTATTATTATTAATTATTATCTAAGTAATAATAATATTATTATTATTATTATTATTATTATTATTATTATTATTATTATTATTATTATTATTATTATTATTATTATTATTATTATTATTATTATTATTATTATTATTATTATTATATTATTATTATTATTATTATTATTATTATTATTATTGTTTTTGTAAAGGTTTTTATTGTTCTTATTATTATTATTATTATTATTAATATTATTATTAATGTGTTTATTTTATTTTATTTTATTTTTTTCTATTGTTATTATTGTAATTATTATTATTGTTATGGTTTTAGTTATTTTTAGACTCATTATTATTAAATGTATTTCGGGTTTCAAAGGACACAACACTGTGTTGCAATTAGTAAACCCATTTCACATATTAGGGAAATTAATCTTGGTTATTACAATTAACTGATGTATTTAAATTGTAAAATATTTAACAATATAATATAAAAATGTATATCACCTTGTTGTTTAATGACTGGATTGTATCTTCTATATGTTGAATAAACATTTTTGAATTTGAATTGAATTTTCACAGACAATCTGATTTTTATATGGTCTATATTGTTTATTAACCTGCTGCCAGTTCAATGGATGACCTAAATCTTTAAGACCTTTCAAAATGAACCTAAGGCTACGATCATTATTTTGGTCTTGCATAATATCGATGTCATTAATGTTGGTATTAATAACCGATATATTATTAACGAAAATAGTATGTGTTTGTACTGGCGAATCAGTAGGCAAATGTAGCCCTTCTGCAACAACAGTCACTTTTTTCCCTTTTAAGTGAATAAGTTGTTGACGGGCCATATCCGGCAAAAGATGACTCTCTCTTAGTGCGCAAGTACCCAAGATTAACATGTGATCCTTCATATATTTCTGAGGGACAATAAAAAAAGCTGAGGGTAGAGTTATGAAACCCGATTGAAATTTCAAAGTTATCTCCACATATTGTGTAATCGGAATTCTCTCTTTATTACCAAATCCGCGTATAGCCTTGACACCGGCTTCTGCGGAAGGTAATATGATTTCATCGCCATTCAGCCCGGGGATAATCTCGGAACTAATCAGGTTTACCCCAGCCCCACTATCAACTAGACAAGTATATCGGGGCGTTTCTTGATCACCCAAGGTAACCAAAACAATTAATGGCTCAATGTCAGCCTTACAAAGATTTATAACCACGATCATATCCTCTTCTATGTCATTCAAATTAGGATCCAGGAGAAGGTCATTACCCTTATCCACCTCAAGAACATTTTCCCCAGTAGAGGATTTTCCTGAGTCTTGAACGAACTCCTCCACCGGACGACTCACTTCCGGGGAGACTGGGGGTTTAACGCCTGAGAACGGTAACTATTTGCCTTTTCTCGTACCCCTTTACATTTTCCCTCATAATGTGATTTATGGCAGTTCTCACAGGAATCTACATACTTACGTTGGGGAAGAGGTTCTTCCTCTTGATAAGGCAAACGTTTATCCTCTCGCTCTGAGGTTTCCGAGGCCTGGGCGGATACTTTCCTTACTACCCCAGAATATGGTCTTCTGACAGGTCCACGAGGTGAACCCGGTGAGTCACACTCCACTATCTTCAGTCCATCATTTCTGGGTGGACTCCCATTACCTCGGGGTGGAGTCTTATAAGGACATTTAATTCCAGGATGTGGGCCTTTACAAAAAGGGCAATTGACTTTGCAGGTGTTTAGAGGAGATGACGATGAAAATTTATATGAGCGGCATTCAGGCCTTCGATGACCCTTCTTTTTACAGTAGCTACAAATACCAAGGTATTTGTAGCATTCGGCCATTCTGTGTCCGACTTTCTCACAGTATTCACATATTAAACTTCTCGTATCCTCATTGGGTCGAGAAGCTCCGTGGGTACGAGCTTGAAAACTATCATAATTCGGCGGTGGACTTCGGCGATTGTCACGGTAATATCGACTACCGTACGGCTTTTTTGTGGGAGTATGATCAGACTTATCAGGGCGACGCCTATTCTTTTGGTACACCTCTTTTTGACGAGGCTTTCCTTGTTTCTGGTGCATCGTATCAATCCAATTCGGATACACCGTATCTATCTGAATGATCGAGTCGATTGTCTCATTTAAATCTACCTTTTCTGTGTCGGTAGCTTTATAGTGAGCCTTATCTTTTTTCACATGTTCAGGGGTAGTTTGGGAAAAAGAATTTGGAGAAGAATTATCATCATCCTCCAATGAATCAGCAAAGCTGACTATGTCTTCCCATGGAAGTCTGCGAACACCATTTAATTCTTGCATTTTTATAAATTGGCGTACAATCTGTTCAATAGAAGGAGGTAGACTGTATAGAAAGGCTGAGCGCAAAGACTCATGCTCACGCATATCCAACCCTTTAAAGGCTCTACGAGCTAACTGTTCAAGCCGGAGTGCAAACATACGGATGGACTCTCCACGATGTCTACGAGCTGAATGATACCTTTGAAGTTGGTATTCATCTTTACGTTTCTCCTCATCATGATACCAACGGATTAACGTATCACGAACCGAGAAATAGTTTTGATCATCCTTTGTTAAGATCTTATATAATTTGAGGAACTTACCCTCCAATTTTTGTTCTAAGAATCTTAACCATTGTTGTGGTGCATTTGGATAATGCAAGCCACAATAAGCTTCGAAATCACCCAAATAAACCAAGAGGTCTTGATCGGCCTCATATTTGTATTTCCCTGGGTCAACTACTTTCAATCGTTGGCTGTTCTTGAGCAATTGAGACATCATGACAATTGCTTCAGTGAGCATATCCAGGTGTTGTCTTATCTGTTGACCAGTATACAAAGGAAGATCTGAGGAGTTCGATCCTTGAAATGTGTTATACCCCTGGGACTGTGGTTGTAACAAGGGTCGACTCTGAGCTTGTTGAAAACCACTTTGATAAGTGTTCAGTTTTGGTTGAGATTGAGCTAAATTATGTGGTATATCAGAATTTCTTTGCTGCTTAGACTGATATCCCACTCCTACATTGGGTTTCATCAATGGGACCTCCATTTTTGAGTGGAGTCCATTTGCTTTATACTCTAAGTTTCTTTGAGGTTTATGGTTAAATTGGTCTTCTTGGACGAGACCAGGATATTTATGAGAAAAACCTGGAAGTGGTTCTCTAGTTTTATTTACTTGTTTATGATCTCCTTTACGAACATCAGGCTGTGACAAAGACTTTCCCACCAATTTTGGGGATGTATTTAAGACTTTAGAATCTGACTCTATAGTAGACATTTGCTTTTCTATGGCTTCTTTATCTCTTAACAACTTGGAATGAAGACCTTTTAACACAACTGGTGACAACAATTTATCAGAGGTAAAGAGATCTGGAGGCAACATCTCCTGTTCTTTTCCATCAGCAGCAAAACCCTCTGCACCCATACAAGGGGCTTTTTCAATTGGTTCTTGAACCTCTGTATCTGAATTGGAATGTTCAGATATGTCGGTCTCAGAAGGTGTTTTAGGCCATTTATCTTGTGTTGGTGAATGAAACATGTTGTAACTCGAAAATGAACTTATCAGAACACCAAGAATAACTTGTAACAAAATGAAAATGGAATCTGAGCCGATTCAATCGAAAATAGATAGAAATATGACACGAATAAGTATAAGAGAAAGCTGTGATAGCGTTGTGACAACGTCAATCGTAGGCGCGGCTCTCCGAACAAAGGAACTCAGGTCCCTGTTCGGGCGCCAAATAAATTTAACGTGTCTATGTAACGGGAAGTGGCGGGGATAAATCCACGCAACTTCCCGAACGTTAGTAAAGAAAAGAGAAATAATAGAGAAATACTAGAACTTGAATTATGAGGTATAATAAGTAACAAATACCTTTAGTCGTCTTTCAAAGCGTCAGCAGATTCTTCAGAAAGCTTGAGAATACATCGTTTGAAACCAGGAAAAAGGTCTTCCGGATAGGAGAGTGAAGTATAGGTATGCCTAGCAGTAGGGTAACTTCACAGGACCCGAGGTTTTGCACGGACAGCAGCAAAGCCTTGAGAATGATGTTGACATCTATGACGCACTTTTATGGTTTAAGACTGCAGACGACACTTTACTAAAGATGACTTATGAAGATTAAGAATAACAAGATTATATTTTAAAGAAATAAAAAAATTAAATGGAAGGTGAAAGGAAAGAGGTTGTACCGAACAAGCTTTACTAAATTTAACTTCTAATATTAAGGTATCCTGGACACGGATACAAAGTGGGTTATAATCCACAAGTATAAATCCCTTAAGGATTTCAGTACATAGTAATATAATAAATTAATAAATTTAGAACGGACCTTGACAATGGTCACAATGTATAGAATTATTCAGAGATCAATAATATAAAGTATACTAATTAAATAACATGTGAGGACCTGGACAATGGTCACGAGAAAAAACTATAATTAAACAGAGGTAGATTCCTCTAAAATAATGCAACGGATATCGCGAGAAACCGGTTCAAGGTTTGGACAAACAAGAATGATTAGACACCAAGCAAATATGTGGTGTGTTGGACGTGTTTATACACTCAAAATCAAGTACTTATCTTTGGCAATAAATCAGGTTGTGCAATAGTCGATCCTTGATCCAATTTAACCAATGACCAATCTTCTGTGTTATTTTCAGGTACAATAAGATAACTTATGAACTCTTCAATGGCGGTGATCACAACTGAAGAACTCAAGATTTGAACAAGGTAAGTAGTAATTAGATGTGGATTCGTAAATAGGATTTCTTTATCAATTGTAGTGACGAGATTTCTAAAGACTCTTCTACAAAGCAAGTCAAAGTAGTGCAAGATGACCAACCCAATACTGGAACAGCCAGTCTTATGACCCGGTACTGGAACGGTTTTACTCCCAATATTGGCTTCAAGTTTTAGGTCCCAATATTGGCTCCCTAAATAACAAAACGTAAGTTAGTCATTTTATTCTTTATCATTCCTAATGTATTATATTAATCTTAGTTTGACACATACCCTGTTTTAATTTAATAAAACTCCAGTGAGGGGAAAGTATCTGGTCATTCAATTCTTACTGCAATAAGTTCTCCGACCTACAGTGCATGAATCTGTAAAAATGCTTTTTATAATGTTTGGCATGTTTTACGCTTTATGTATTATTTGCTGAGTGCTTTTACTATATTATTTTACTTTAGTTGATATGATTTTAATATTTAATTTATTCTTTTATGTATTATTTTTAGTAGTATAGTTAAGTTATTATAATTTAAGTATTTTATTGGAATACACACCTTGAAGAGAAATTCGATGAACTACGTGAAAACTTCAGATAGAACGAACACTTCAGGAAACATCAACCAAAAGTTTATTGAAAACTCATCAAAAGTGTTTGATTTGAAAATATAATAATTTTTCCAGGTGAATTTTATATGAATAAAGAATTTTACTTAACAGCAACAGATAATTAATTACAAAAGAACAAATTAAGAGAACTCTTAGTTTTCTGGAAACAATATATCTATTAGTATGATTCTCATTTAAACAAGTTTGGGAATGTCTACAGAATAAACAATAAATAAGTAATGACACTCATCTTATGATTATAAAAAATATAACTATTATAACTCTGGAATTTGGTTCCAGTTTGTTATGCACTTTCTTAAGAGAGACACATGCACTTTCAAGAAGGACACCTAAAAACAGTCCCCTTTACATATATATATATATATATATAACTATATATATATATATATATATATAACTCCCTTTACTTCACTATATACTATATATATATATATATATATATATATATATATATTATAAGGGTTGTAATTTTTGAGTGTGATTCTTTAGTCAGTAAGTTCACCCTTTTTTAAATATAAACAATAAGTTACAAATGTCAAAGATAATAAGCAAAATACTACAGTGAAACACGAGATTATAAATATAATGGTCCAATCGGACAATAAAAAAATATTGTGTAGTTTCTGAAACTTACCGCTGTTTTATCCACTCTTCCCTCCTCTTCTAAACGAAACGAACACGTGCAATACACACAATGAAAACCAAGCCATGCGACATCAACACAGAAAGACAGTGAAATAAGGAACACTCAGCTTCTCACTCAGGTGCCATGAAAAAAAATATATATATGTGAAATAAAGTTTGTAAATTAGCAAAGTTGGGGTATAAGCAGATGTATGTACTCAATTACCTTCTTCAGATGAACCTTTTTTAGACGCTTTTTACTTTGATCAGTTTCCCTCCTTAAAAACACACTTCCTCAGCAACCAGCAACATAGGTGATATATGGTAAAATAAAGGTATAATGATTCAAATCAACCCCCGGCAAAAACTACAGAACCCTCAAAATTATATCAGGCAAAAGAGGTATCTGATGAAAGGTATTCAAATTTGACATAGACCAACACCAAAAAAAAACAAACACCCTTCGACCACTATCAAACAACCTATTGCTCTGGTTCTACAGTACTCTCATGCCAGGAAAAAAAAAAAACTATGATAAGAAGGTTAATTAGATATACTAAAAGACACACAACAAAATAAACAAATAAATAAAATTCACCAATTACCATGCAAAGTAGAGGGAATAAAAGAAGAGATTATCTAATCTACTCTGTAATTAAATGTTGCCAAGAACATAAGGAAGGTTTTTCAAAAATCTAAGGGTCCAATCACCAAGGATTATTATTAGGAAGGAAATGTGACCAACTTCCAAAAAAATTTGCAAACCACACCATCAATCCAGCATACACTTCTTTACGAAAATACAGTAACTAGATACAAAAAAATAAATTTCAAAGTTTCTAATAACCACTAGAGTGGTACAGTTCCAACACCAAGAGGTAGATATACAGGTTCAGTGCAACAAGAGTTTTTGAATAGAGAGAGAGAGAGACAGGGGTATCCTCATGCTCATGCAAAACCCAGTATAACAAACAAGATATGAGAGGATTAAAACGATTCAATTTAGTCTTCACCTATATTTAGAGTTTGAATTTTTCATTTACAGATGTAACCGTTTCATTTGGTTACACTTTAAGTATTATATATATGAATCAATATGCACAAAAAAAATTTATTCTATTATTCAATAGAAAAAATACAAATACAGAAAAACTGTATCTTATCAGCTGAATTTATTCTTTTTGAGCTTGTGCACAGGATCTGAGCTGATGTACAGAATCACTATGCAGTATCTGGTTTTTCTTTACACTTAATAATAATTTTCTTTTTTGAGCAGTGTGTATAGTATACACTTTTCTATATAACCATGGTTACATGAATTTGTTATATTTATCCCCAAAAATTTATACCTTAAAATTAGACTAAGTGTGACCTTAAAATTACAAAAAAAATGAGACCTTAAAATTACAAAAAAAAATCGGTAAAGCATAAGTTCCAAATAAAGAACATAAACAAAAAGGAACATTAACAGTTTATAGGGTATAACACTATCACACGATTCTTTTTTAATGTTCTCTCTTTTTAAGTTTAAGTTGAGAGTCACCTAATAAATAAAAGGTGGTATTTGTTCATCTCACACTCAATGTTCACTTTTAAAGATATAGATATATAAAAAAAACGTTTTAGCGCAACCCTATTGTTACTAACTGTAAAAAGACATTGGTCAGTTCAAAAATGAAAGTTATTCAATGACCACCATAGTTCATGTCAATATAAAAGAACTTGGTTCAATAGACATAGCACAAAAAAATATAGAAACTATCTAATGCTTTATCAAACTTCACAAAAACTATATTATTAGTTCATACAGACAGGTAAATCATGAACTAGTACCTGAGACATCTTTGTAATAAAAATAATATAAATTCGGTTTCTTCGGAAAATTGAATCGGTGGGAGAAAAGATTGAAAGTTTTCTTCGTCAAACCAATAAGAGTTCGGGTCCTAAACCCAAAACCTACGTGAGTAGAGTATAATAATACACTATTAGAAGCATATCCCACTGGAGAAAATTATTTAAAAGATGAAAGTATTTTACCATTACTACCATAAATTCAAAAAAATAAAATGAAACATAATAGCAAGGATAAAAACACACACATACCTTAACAACTGTTAAGGTTTGGTTTTTCTAATAATTCAGGAAGAAGATCCCCATGCAAATTCAAGCCACAATTGATATCTTAAATGATGCAACTTGAGTTCAATAGCATGACACGAAACTTCATAAATCAGGTAGGTTGTAAAAAAATTAAAGGTGCATAAAGTGGTACACATTCAATTTGTAACAGGTACCAACTTCAATATGGAGAGTAGTAAAGGTTATTGCTGGAAAAGGAGAACATGGCACATATAAAGCAAACAGCAAACAAAACAAACAATCAAAAAGAACAAACCCTACATGTTCCTCCCCACCCGTCATGAAATGGCGGACAGAGGGAAACAAAGTGAGACAACGAACCAAACAAACAAACAATATATATATATTATATATATTATATATATTATATATTATATAATATATATATATATATGAGCCTGTGGTCCCAAAAGTGGACCTGCTTCTAGATTTCTTCGAGATGGTAAGGAGTAACCAGGTCTTAAGGTTTGTATCATTTCAACAAAGTACTTCAATTCAACACTTAAAAATGAGACGTTGTTAGCATAAAAAAACTGATATTTTTTGGTCAAGAATTTCTTTTTTTGTGCAGTTGTCATTTTAATGGTTTATTTAGACAATTTCTTTTGAGTTTTTGATGTGTCAGATACAGATAACCATGTTTTCATTGTTGAATGTCTTGCAGCCATCGAAAATTAAATGAATCCCTTTCTTCTACATCTGTAAGATCCATACTTTAAACGGTTGTATTAGCACTTGTTCCATGATTTTGCCAGAATATGAACAAGCGCTTACAAGATTTTTTCTGATGCACTTTTATTCTTTCAGTTTTATTGCGTTAATTGTATCACTGTAATATTTACATTTACTTTGCTGGTGCCTTAGACATTCAGAACTCAGTCCATTCATTTCCTATTTTTTTTTCCGATCCCAGAGTCATCTGGCTTTACTGGTTATAATCAAACCTTATATATATCTTAACCAAAATTGAACAAACAAACAACTTAAAATTAATATGAAATTGCAGTTATTGCTGAAAAGGAAAGGAAAAATGAAAAAAAAACAATTATCCCCGTTTTTTTTTGGGTTTTAGATGAAAAAACCCAGGCCCACTGGGTTTTGCCAACCCTGACTAAAGAAAGGCTCAAATGATTTTATAAAGCGGTATATAGATAAATTTTTATGTAAAGGAAGGAAAGTTTGAAGGGGGAATGCCCCAAAAGACTTATGAGGGAATTGTGCCAAAGTGTTAGTGTACTATGTATTCAGTTCCAATAGAGACTAATAAGTTAGAGAACTTAGTTGAATTACTTTGTTTTCAAGTAAATAATGAAAGAGCATTGGCA
>JABUQX010073366.1:40000-52500 GCA_015478945.1 Trachelipus rathkii
TGTAACTCCCAGGCCTAGTTTCTGTGGTGCTTCTTCTTTCCCACCACCTCTGTTTTGTGGAATCCTCTTCCATCTTCTGTATTTCCCTACTTAATTTAATCTCCTCACTTTAAAACCTGCGTCTGTGCTCATATGCGCAATTTTCGCTAGAGGGTGAACTTATGAGAGTACTACACCCCTCGCTTGAATAGGGCTCTCCCGTGAGTGGTGGTGACAACTGTAAAAAAATCCTTGAATGGGCAGCTAGATATGTGGCAGATGAACTGAAATCTCCTATTTCCCCCCATCCAAAACTCATTCAGATTATCCCAAAAATCGTAAACTCTTATTCAACATTACCCTCAGATGGATCCTATGTCGCAACCACACAAATTTTTGACCTTTTTCAAACTTAAATTTAACCTTTAGACTTCTAGTACTCACACAACACAAAATCTCCATAGCTCTCTACCAAAACTCACCACTCATCAGATTGCAAATCCTTCTACCCCCTCTCATTCCTTTCGCAACCAGCACAACAACAACATTTCACTAACCACATCCACTATTTTCAACCGTTTCCTTTTCATCTTTGTTTTTCCGTCACAGCGAGCAAATTCAAATTTGCCCTTCTAAATACATCCATCAACCTCTCTCCTCATCTCCTCAACATTTATTCCTCTGACATTTCATACACACAAATACGATTCATACATTTTCGCCGAAACATAGAAGGTCGCTTACGGCGAAATCACGACTTATCCGAGGCCATGCATTAGCATTCCTGGCAAAGATAAGTGGTAGTAGGGCAGCTAACCTAACTACCACCGTCCCTTAGTCGCCCTTCTACGAACACGCAGGACACATACGATGTGGGCAATTTTTTCTCCCTACACGAATGGATATAAGGGATAGGGAAGTCTGTCTGTAAGATGTCTAGAAGAGGGGTGTGGATCTAAGTATGTGTATATGATATGTTTTCTGGAGGATGAGTGTGGATATGAACGCATAACAAAAAGGCGAACCATTAGGCACGGGAATGTCATACATAAATTATAATAGTGAGATAATATATATAATATATATATAATAGTATATATAAATATATATATATATAATAAAATATAATATATATATTATATATATATATACTAATATATATATAGTATAGATATATATATATATATATAATTATATTTATATATATATATATATAAACCGTAAAATGGGGGAAAATCGGTCAAAAATCGCCGTTTTTTTTTTTAATGAATCAATGAAAAAAATCGAAATTTTAGTTACATCTATACCTTAATAGTTTTTCTCAAATTCAGAGTTTCCTTAATGTTGTAGAATATTGAAAATAGTGAAAATGTCTAAATAAATATTTTTTAATTTTTTTTGAAAAAAAATTTTTTTCAAAAATTGAATTCGGTGAAAAACCGGTCCCCAGTGGCGTCGGGAAAGCCGGTCATAAATTTATTTCTTGTGCTTGTCCAAACTACATTATAAAATTTAAATGTTTAATAGAGTCTAATAAATACTTATAGAATTAATTTGGATTGAAAAACCAAGTCTAAGTTATATTTTATTATACATTTTTGCAAAAATTTCCAACTTTATAAATTTTGAAAACAGTAATTATCAGTTTTTTATGCTGAATAAGCATTTAAAAAAATGAATTATCAATAAATTTTAATAATTCTAATAATAATAATAATATTTACACACTTTAACAATATAGGTACTTTATATTACGAGTAGGCCTACTTATGCTATCATAACACAACTTTTTGACAGAAATATTGTTCACAATATTATAATTTAAATTATGACAATCAATTTTAATTATTATTATAATATTATTATTATTATTATTATTATTATTATTATTATTATTATTATTATTTATTATAATAATAATAATAATAATAATAATAATAATAATTATTATATTATTATTATTATTATTATTAATAATTATATTATATTATTATTATTATTATTATTATTATTATTATTATTATTATTATTATTATTATTATTATTGATTGTCATAATTTAAATTATAATATTGTAAATTTTTTTTTTGTCAACGTTTACGTGAAATCTGCGTACGTAGGCCTCGTAATATAAAGTGCCTATTAATAATAATAATAATAATCTGTGAAATCTGTGTACGTAGGCTTACTCGTAATATAAAGTGCTTAATAATAATTATGGCTAATACAAATAATAATAATAAATAATAATACATAATATTATTAATTATTATTATTATTATTATTAATTATATTATATTATTAAATTATTATTATTATTAATTATAATAATATTTATTTATTATTATATTATTATTATTATTATTATTATTATTATTATTATTATAATAATAATAATAATAATAATAATAATAATTAATAAAATAATAATAATAATAATAATAATAATAATAATAATAATAATAATAATAAAAGAAAGATAGGTATAGAAAACATTAAACAAATGTCTTATAGTCTACCATACATAAAAATTAGAACAAAATATTATTGAAAACTAAAAAAAAATGGACATTTTTTTACAAGTTTATACTGACCGGTTTTTCCCGATGCCCGACCGGTTTTCCCCCGAAATTGAAAAAACTTAATAACTTTAAAAATAAGCTTAATATTTTAAATTTTTTACATGGAAAATGTTAAAAATAGACTTCCCAATATGCATCTACTCAAAATTCCTGACTATCTTTAAATTCTAACGAGATTCAAGAGGTCTTAGAATTTTTTGCAAAAAAAAAAAATAAATTTTTCCATCTGGGGGAAATTTTTTTTGACTAGTAGGTGTAAGTTTATTTTCTTAAATTTTTATATATGGTTAAAATTATAATCTATTTGCTACTTAAAAAACTTTTCTCTAATTGAAAAATTTTTTAATTTAAAAAAATATTAACAATTTATTAAAGTGACCGGTTTTCCCCTCCGTGACCGGTTTTCCCCCATTTTACGGTATATATATATATATATTATTATATATATATTATATATATTACAATATATAAATAATAAATTTAGTTATATATATATATATATAAATAAAATTATTATTATTAATTATTATTATTATTGATTATTAATTACTTTATTATTATTATTAATTGAGTTTTTAATACTTATCCAAATTTCTTAATATTTGTTCAATTAATCGGAAAGACGATTAGAGAAAATTTTGCCGATGACGATTTTAAAAAAATATGCCGATTTTTGACGATGAACGATTAACTCGTCACATCAACTAATATATATATATCATATATTTATATATATATATATAATATATATATATATATATATATATATATATATAAATATAATATATATATATATATATACTATATATATATATATATATTATATATATATGTGGTATTTTGGTCGAACGAGTGCGTCCGAGTGACTGAGGGACTGATTTGGTGAAGAACAAGGGTGGTTTAGGAGTGGTAGAGGATGTGTGGATCAAATCATTTACATTGAAACAAATGATTGAGAAAATGAGGGAAAGAAGAAATAAATTATATTTTAGGTTTTACTGGATTTAACAACAGGCGAGATAGAGTTTAATAGGGAACGCCTTATGCAGGCATTAGTGATATATGGTGTTTGCGGTAGACTTTCTGAATGGAATCAAAATATGTATGACGATAGTTGAAGCGTGTGTAAGAATAAATGGTGTTCAATGGTGATTGGTTTAGGATTAACTAGCAGGATGAGGACAGGGTTGTGTTATGGTCTCCTTTGGGGTTATTTCAATGTGTATATGGAGGATGGGGTGTTATGAAAGAATTGCGATGGTGGATGGCAGGAAATGGTGTTTAGAATGATGGAGAATGAGAGGATTGGACGGGTGCCCTACCTACTGTATGCGGATGATTTGGTTCTGTGTGGCGAGTCTGAAGAGAGTTTGAGAGGTTGGTGGAGAGATTTGGCAGGGTATGTAAAAGGAGGGGTCTGAAAGTAAACGCTAGATACGAAGTAAGGTTATGGTTTGTGAGTGAGGAGGACAGTCCTCAGTGTGAGTTATGTTAGATGATGAGCGGCTGGAGCAAGCTGTTTACCTTTGGAAAAAAAAAAAAAAGTTTTTTTTAAAAAAAAAATACTTTGGGTATGTGTTGGATGAGAAGGGAACGGATGATGCAGAGTGTTAGTAGGAAGTTGTGAATGGCAGGAAGGTGGCTGGTGCATTAAATCGTTGGTGAAATGTAAAGGGACTAAGTCTTGAGTGCGCTAGAGTCTTACATGAGGGCATGTTGGTTCCTGTTGTTTTATTGTATGGTACGTTGAGCTAATGGTCTGGAATAAGAATATAGATCTAAAGTCATGTGTTCAGATGGACCACTCTTAGGGGCATGCTTAGGTGGAAAAAGAATTAATAAAGTGGGAATGAAACGTATTAGAGCGTGGTGTTGGTGTGAAGAAAGGGGTAAATGAGAGAATAAATGATAAGTATGTTGAATGGTTTGGTCATGGTGGGAAAGGATGGATGATAGTTCGTTGGTTAAGCGGATGTATAGTGGAGAGTGTGTTGGGGACCGACCTGGGAGACCGCAGAGAAAGTGGATTGAGCGGTGAACGAATGTCTGAAGGAGAGAAATGTGAGTAGGCAAGAGGCGACGATATAAACGGTGCGTGATAGGAGAGACAGGGGGGTTTTTGTATGGGGGCATGGTTGTGGTCCACTCTGGGCCAGGGATGAACCCTACATTGACGACATTGCCATAGTGAGGGTCAGTCGCGGTCCCACTGAAATGCTCTAGGGTTGGATTTTCTCGTCTGTGACGAGCTCTCCCACTAATTACATGGTACAGAGGGGGCGGTAAGGCTGGGCCTTTCTTTTCGACGTTTGTCATGTTCTCCTACTGCTTTTCTTTCCGATGCTTGTCACGCACCCCTTACACCCAATCTTGGGGCAAAGAGGAAGGTGAGAAAGAAAGAAAAGAAAGAATATATATATATTATATATATATAATATATATTATATATTATAATATATATTATATATATATATATATATATTATATATATATATATATATATATATATATATATATTATATATATATAATATATATATATATATATATATATATATATATATATATATATATATAATATATATATATATATAATATATATATATATATGATATATATATATATATATATATATATATATATATATATATATATATATATATATATATATATATATATATATATATATATATATATAAGGGAGATGTTATTCGTGCATAGTTGTGCCATTGACGACTGAAGTAACCCGTAGTAACAGTTTTGTAATTTTAAGGTTCTCATTGATCCAGTCTGGACAAAATGCTCCAGCCTGGACGATGAGTGTATTATATTTATCATTATGGCTGCTGTATTTATTACCAAAACTTAGAAAATTATAAATGTTATAATTATATATATTTTTCCTTTTAGTTTTGAGATTATATGAGATTATATTTTATAGTAAATGATGTCTTTAATGATAGTATTATAAATTAAAACATATGTAAAAAGTTTAAAGAGTACATAGTGTATTGTACTGTACAAAAAACAACTCATAACATACTAGAAGTACTGGAAGTTAGATTGTCCAGATTTTCCAGGTTAGTGAGTTATGAAAAATTACCGTAATATATTTAATCAATTATTATATAAAATTTATTAATGTTATGGCTGGAAAAGTAGTAGTAAACTAAACGTTATTGTTGCAGTTTACTATCATAAAGAACCTGCAACTATTGAACAAATTGAACGAGCCCCTCTTGGAAATCTAAAGGGTGAGTTCAATAAAGTAATTATAAAAATATGAAAAAGTATGCTGTTATAAATGAAAGTAAAATGTAATAGGTTAGAAGTATTATACTAATTAAGGTTATTTTACTTTTGACAGGGTTCTAATTTGGGATTCATCCTGAATCTATTTTTATCTTTGGATTTCAATCTTCGATTTCAATTTTAATTTTGGGCAAGATTTCAGTCTCCCATTTCAGTTCCTGGTTACAATCTTTGATTTCATTCCTGTTTGAATTCAGCTCTTTTTGTTTATCCCCAAAATCTTCAGATAAGTATGATATATTTGTCATGATTGAGTCAGAACTCCTTTCCCTCCCTTACTTCATTGCACGAATGATATTTGGATTCGTTTGGTTTCCACTCTTGAATCTGATCCTGAACTTATGTACATAATCATAATATATTGGATTTTAAGTATAATTCCAATATATTTATCTAATTAAAATATATTATAATTCAATTCATATAACTTTTATTATAGTTTTGTTGGAAGTGGATTGTGTTATCTTTATATATTCACAAACCTCCCACATGTATATATTTTGAACGAATTAAGTAAACATAAATTTTTCTAGTGTGTCAATATCCTAGATTTTGATTTTCTATTGATCTTTGAGGCTTTATTGATATTCTTATTCTTAACTAGACCGTTTCCGGATCTATCTATCAATGGAGACTAATCCGATAAAGTTCTTGAAGATTAAGAATAAGAATATCAATAAAGCCTCAAAGATCAATAGAAAATCAAAATCTAGGATATTGACACACTAGAAAAAATTTATGTTTACTTAATTCGTTCAAAATATATACATGTGGGAGGTTTGTGAATATATAAAGATAACACAATCCACTTCCAACAAAACTATAATAAAAGTTATATGAATTGAATTATATAATATATTTTAATTAGATAAATATATTGGAATTATACTTAAAATCCATATATTATGATATGTACATAAAGTTCAAGGATCAGACTTCAAGAGTGGAAACAAACGACATCCAAAGATCATTCGGCACATGAATTAAAGGAGATGGGTGACTCTCTGACAAATATATCATACTTTATCTGAAGATTTGGGGATAAACAAAAAGAGCTGAATTCAAACACGGAATGAAATCAAAAGATTGTAATCCCCAAGAACTTGAAATGGGAAGACTGAAATCTGCCCTAAAATTAAAATTGAATCGGAAGATTGAAATCCAAAGATAAATACGATTCAGGATGAAATCCATGACCCTGTCAAAGTAAAATAACATCAATTTAACCAATCAGATAATTCATAACATACTTTTCATATTTTTTTTACTTTTATTGAACTCACTCTTTAATGATTTTCCAAAGGGGCGCGTTAATTGATTCAATAGTTGCAGGGTTCTTTATGATAGTACACTGCAACATAACGTTTGTTTACTACTAACTTTTCCAGCCATAACATTTATTTTTTATATATGATTAAATATATTACGGTAATTTTTCATAACTCACTAACCTGAAAAATCTGGAACAATCTACCTTCCAGTACTTCTAGTATAGTTTGAGTTGTTTTTTAGGTACAGTACAAATACACATGTACCTCTTTAAACTTTTTCATGTTTTAATTTATAAATACTATTTAGCTCTTTACTATAACATATAATCTCATATAATCTCAAAACTAAAAGGAAAATATATATAATTATAACATTTATAATTTTCTAAGTTTTGGTAATAAATACAGCAGCCATAATGATATAATACAATACACTCATCGTCCAGGCTGGAGCATTTTGTCCAGACTGGATCAATGAGAACCTTAAAATTACAAAACTGTTACTACGGGTTACCAGTCGTCAATGGCACAACTATGCACGAATAACATCTCCCTTATATATATATATAATATATATATATATATATATATATATATACTATATATATTTATATATACTATAATATATTAATATATATTATATTAATATATATAAATATATATTGTATATTTTTTTTATATATATATTATATAATATACGGTATATATAATATACTATATATATTATTATATATTTTTATATATATATATTATATATATATATATATTATATATATATAATATTAATATATATATATATATATATATATATTATTTATAATATATTATTCTTTCTTTCTTTCTTTTTCTTCACCTTCCTCTTTGCCCCAAGATTGGGGGTAGGGTGCTGTACAAGCATCGTGAAAAGAAAAGCAGTAGGAGACATGACAAACGTCGAAAAGAACGGCCCCGCCTTACCGCCCCCTCTGTACCATTAACTAGTGCGAGCTCGTCACAGACAGAAAATCCACCCTAGAGCATCATGGAACCGCGACCTATGTTAAATCGTCAATGTAAGGGTTCCTCATCCCCTGGCCCAGGTGGACCACAACCATGCCCCCATACAAAACCCCGCCATTCTCTCCTATCACGCACTTTATTCTCGCCTCTGCCCAACCTCCCATTTCTCTCCTTCAGACATTTCGTTCACCGACTCATCCACTTTCTCTTCGGTCTCCACGCCGGTCGGTTCCCAACACACTCTCCACTTACATCCGCTTAACAACGACTTTCATCATCCTTTCCATGACCAACATCTCTCCTTATCCATTTATTCCTCATTTACCCCTTTCTTCACACCAACCACCTCTAATACGTTCATTCCTCCTTATATTAATTCTTTTCACACCTAGCATGCCCCTAAGATTGTCCCATCTGAACACATTGACTTTAGATCTATACCTTTTATTCCAGAACATAGTCTCACTACATTACAATAACACAGGTAAAACATACCCTCATGTACGACTCTAGCGACTCAAGACTTTAGTCCTTTACATTACCAGTTTAAATTGCACAGCCACCTTGCCTGCCATTCACAACTTTCCTACTACACTCTGCATCAATCCTGTTCCCTTCTCATCCAACACATCCCTAAATATTTTTAAACCCAGACACTTGCTCCAGCTGCTCATCATTCAACATCTCACATGGGTCTGTCCTAATTCTGAACCATACTCTTTTGGCTTATGCAATTTTAATTTCAGTCCCCTCCTTTTCATACTCTGCAAAATTCTCCACCAATCCTTCAACTCTCTCGCTCGCCCACAGAACCAAATCATCCGCACACATAGGTAGGGCACCCTCCAATCCTCTCCATTCTCCATCATTCTACCTTCCCCGCCATCCCAACCTCGAATTCTTTCATAACCCCATCCATATACACATTGAATACCCAAGGAGACATAACACAACCCTGTCTCACCCCGCTATTAAATCCTAACCCAATCCCAACTTGTCAGATAGTATTCTCCACACCCCGCTCTTTGTTCATCTTTTGATTCCATTCAGGAGCGAAGCTCCACAAACAACTTTCTTCTGCTAAGGCTTCTATTCTCTCTACGCCTGTTGTACAATCCATAAAACCTAAATATAATTTATTCTTCTTCTCCCTATTTTCTCAATTTTGTTTCAATTAAAAGATTTGATCCACACATCCTCTACCACTCCTAAACCGCACCTTGTTTCTTCACCAATCAGTCCTCAGTCACTCGACGCCACTCCTTTCGCCAAAATCAGCATATATACTAATATATATATATACCTATAATTATATATATATATATATATATATATATATTATACTATATTATATATATAATATATATATATTATATATATATATATATATATACTATATATATTAGTGCTGTGCTTTCGATCATCGTCAAAAAAATCGGCTCATTTTTTTTTAAAAATTCGTCATCGGTCAAATTTTCGCCGATATATTTTGCCGACTTAATTGACAAATATTAAGAATTTTGAATAATATTAAAACCCAATATAATAATAAAATTAATAATAATAATAATTAATAAATATATAAATACATATTATTTATATATATATATATATATATATATATAGTATATATATATATATATATAATATATATATAATAATATATATTATATATATATATATACCGTAAAAATGGGGGAAAAACGCGTCACGGAGGGGAAAACGGTCACTTTGAATAATTGTTAATTTTTTTTAAATTAAAAATTTTCAATTAGAGAAAGGTTTTTTTAAGTAGCAAATAGATTTTTTAACCATATATAAAATTTAAGTAAATAACTTACACCTACTAGTCAAAAAAAATTTCCCCCAGAGGGAAAATTTTTTTTATTTTTTGCAAAAAAAATTCTAACGACCTCTGTGAATCTCGAGAATTAAGATATCAGAATTTGATTAGTGCAATATTGGGAACAGTCTATTTTTAACATTTTGCATGTAAAAAATTTAAAATATTAAGCTTATTTTTAAGTTATTATAGTTTTTTTTCAATTTCGGGGGAAAACCGGTCGGGCATCGGGAAAAACCGGTCAGTTAAACTTGTAAAAAATGTCCATTTTTTTTAGTTTTCAATAATATTTTGTTCTAATTTTTATGTATGGAGACTATATGACATTTGTTTAATGTTTTCTACACTTATCTTTCTTTATTATTATTATTATTATTTACTTATTATTATTATATATTTATTTATTATTATTATTATTACTTATTAATTATTATTATTAATTATTATTATAATAATTAATAATATAATAATAAATAATAATAATAATAATATATAATAAATAATAATTATTATATTAATAATAATAATAATAATAATAATAATAATAATAATAATAATAAATTATTATTAATTAATAATATTATTATTATTATTATTATTATTATTAAGCACTTTATATTACGAGTAAGCCTACGTACACAAATTTCACAGATTATTATTATTATTATTAATAGGCACTTTATATTACGAGTAGGCCTACGTACCCAGATTTCATGTAAACGTTGACAAAAAAAAATTTACAAAATATTATAATTATAATTATTATAATTAATAATAATGAATTCTACTAATAATAATAATAATAATAATAATAATAATAATAATAATAATAATAATAATAATAATAATAATAATATAATATAATATTATTATTATTATTATTATTATTAAATTATACTAAATAATAAATAATATAATATTAATAATAATAATAATAATAATAATATTATAATAGTATTAAAATTGATTGTCATAATTTAAAATTATAATATTGTGAACAATATTTCGTCAAAAAGTTCACGTGAAATGTGCGTACATAAGCCTACTCGTATATAAGTGCCAATTTTGTTTAAAAGTTGAAATATTATTATTATTATTAGAAATTATTTAAAAATTATTGTCATATTCATTTATTCCAATGCTTATCAGCAAAAAACTGAAAAAAAAACTTCAAAATTTTGTAAAAAATCACGTTGCAAAATGTTAATAAAATATAACTAGACTTGTGGTTTTTTTCAATCCAAATTAATTCTATAATATTATTAGACTCTATTTAACATTTAAATTATAATTAGTTTTGGACCAAGCCAAAAGAAATAACTATTTAAGACCGCTTTCCCGACGCCACTGACCTGGTTTTTCCCGAAATTCAATTTTTGAAAATGCTTTTTTTCAAAAAAAAATTAAAATCTTTAGTATAGACATTTTTTTTTTATTATTTTCATTTTTCTACAACATTAAGGAAACTCCAAATGTGAGAAAAACTATTAGTATAGATGTAACTTAAAATTTCGTTTTTTCATGATTCATTAAAAAAAAAACGGCGATTTTTGACCGGTTTTCCCCCATTTTACGGTAATAATATAATATATATAGTATATATTATACTATATATAAGTATAATATAATATATATATATATATATACTATATTATATATATATATAATATATATATATATATATATTATATATATATATATATAATATAATATATATATATAGATATATCCATTTTGCTTTATGGTATGTATGACATTCCAGTGCCTAATGTTCGCCTTTCTTGTTATGCGTTAATATCCACACTCATCCTCCAGACAAAATATCATATACACATTACTTATATCCACACGCCCTCTTCTAGACATCTTACAGACATCCCCTATCCCTTATATCCCTGGAGAAAAAATTGCCCAAATCGTATGTCCTGCGTGTCGTAGAAGGCGACTAAGGGACGGTGGTGGTTCGGTTGGCTGCCTACTACCACTTTATCTTTTTGCCAGGAATGCTAATGCCAATGCCTCGGAGAAGGTCGTGATCGCACTAGTAAGCGCCCTTCTATCTTCGGCGAAAATGTATGAATCGTCTGTATATGAAATGTCAGAGAAATAAATGTTGAGGAAGATGACGAGAGAGGTGAGGAATGTATTTAAAAAGGGCAAATTGATTTGCTCGCTGTGACTGAAACAAAGATGAAAGGAAACGTGAAAATGAGTGTGTGTGGTGTGAAATGTGTTTTGTGTTGCTGTGGAGAACGGAATGAGAGGGGGATAGAACGATTTGCAAATTCTGATAAGTGAGTTGTGGTAGAGAGCTATGGTAGATTTTGTGTGGGTGGTACTATAAGTCTAAAGGTTAAATTTAAGTTTGAAAGGTCAAAATTTGTGTGGTTGCGACATATATCAATCTGAAAGGTAATGTTGAAAAAGAGTACGATTTTCTGGGATCATCTGAATGATGTTTTGGATAGGGGGAATAGGAGATTCAGTTCATCTGCCCACATATCTGCCCATTCAAA
>JABUQX010073366.1:57500-67684 GCA_015478945.1 Trachelipus rathkii
ATCATGAATGATATTCTTGTGCTTTTTACTTTCCTCCTCCTTCAAGGACAAAACACCTTTTTAACATCCCTTGAGCCAAAATTGAGCTTCTTAAGATCTCCCTTTTTAAGAGAATTTCGAAGTCAATATGTGCTTCACTACACTTCTTTAAGGGTTAAGCAAAAATGATGCCTGATATAAATTGGATTGGATAATTTTATTTTCCCTGTGTTTTCCCTGTTTTCCCTGTTTTCCCTGCACACTTTTTCCATTTTCCCTGTGGTTTTCTGTTTTTCCTGTTTTTCCCTGTTGGTATACACAATGATATATATATATAATATATATATATATATATATATATATTATATATATATATATATATATAAATATATATTTATAATAATATAATAATCATTAATATATATATATATATTACATATATAATAATATATATATATATATATATATATATATTTATATATATATTTAATATAATTATTTTTAAAATTAAATAATTTAGAAATGCAGGGGTTTGCAGGATGATGTATGATTACAGCGCACAATTGAATTTCAAATACGGGTTCAATACGGTACATACTTATCAAATAATCAAATATTACAATGAAAACAACACAAGGCAACAATCAGAGATAATTATCCCGTGACCACAAATTAAACGAGGCTTGTATCTCTAGATTATAGGTCGTTAGCTACAATAAATTATTTGGAGAACGAGACCTGGCAATAGGACAAAAAATGATGACGCCCAAAATTGGTTATCTAATGCGCCAGTATTTTGGAGCCACCAGTTTCCTTCAAATATTTCTCATCGTAGTTTCACTTCATCCTGCCAAGAAATCATTATTACTTGAAAACAAATACACGTATTCGGGAGGACACACGGTTTCTCTAACTTACTCCTCTCATTGAGAATTGTATTATTCCACTCAGGAGAAACGTGAGAGGACACTTTGGCACAATTCCCCTCATAAAGTCTTTTGGGGCATTCCCCTTCAAATTTCCCTTCCTTTACACATAAAAATTTATTCTATATAACGCTTTAATAATCATTTTGAGCCTTTCTTTAAGTCCAGGGTTGGCAAAAACCCAGTGGGCCTGGGTTTTTTTCATCTAAAACCCAAAAAAAAACGAGTTCACATTTGTTTTTATCCAATATTTCCTTTCCCTTTTCCGCAATACCTCATTGTGCGATCAATGAGAGTGTTGGTTCAGATTGTTTGTTTTTTCAAATTTTGTAGATATTATAAGGTTTGATTATAACAGTAAAAGCCAGAAGACTCTGGGATCGGGAAAAAAAATAAAATAAAATAGGAAATGAATGGACTGAAGTTCTGAATGTCTAAGGCACCAGCAAAATGTAAATATTACAGTGATACAATTAACAATAAAATTGAAAGAATAAAAAGTGAATCAGAAACAATCTTGTAGCCGCTTGTCATATTCTGGCAAATCTAGTGAATCAAGTGCTAACACCGTTGAAAGTATGGATCTTACAGATGTAGAATAAAGGGATTCATCTAATTTTCGATGGCTTGCAAGACATTCAACAATGAAAACATGGTTATTTCTGTATCTGACACATCAAAACTCAAAAGAAATTGTCTAAATAAACCATTAAAATGACAACTGCACAAAAAGAAATTCATTGAACCAAAAAATATCAGTTTTTTACTATGCTAACACGTTCATTTTTAAGTGTTGAATTGAAGTAACTTTGTTGAAATGATACAAACTTTAAGACCTGGTTACTCCTTACCATCTCGAAGAAAATCTAGCAGGTCCAACTTTTGGACACAGCTCATATAATATATATATATATATATATATATATATTATATATATTATATACATATCTATATATATATTATATACTAATTATATATACTATAATATATAATATATATATAATATATATATATATATATATATATATATATTGTAGGGTTTGTTCTTTTTGATTGTTTGTTTTGTTTGCTGTTTGCTTTATATGTGCCATGTTCTCCTTTTCCAGCAATAACCTTTACTACTCTCCATATTGAAGTTGGTACCTGTTACAAATTGAATGTGTACCACTTTATGCACCTTTAATTTTTTTACAACCTACCTGATTTATGAAGTTTCGTGTCATGCTATTGAACTCAAGTTGCATCATTTAAGATATCAATTGTGGCTTGAATTTGCATGGGGATCTTCTTCCTGAATTATTAGAAAAACCAAACCTTAACAGTTGTTAAGGTATGTGTGTGTTTTTATCCTTGCTATTATGTTTCATTTTATTTTTTTGAATTTATGGTAGTAATGGTAAAATACTTTCATCTTTTAAATAATTTTCTCCAGTGGGATATGCTTCTAATAGTGTATTATTATACTCTACTCACGTAGGTTTTGGGTTTAGGACCCGAACTCTTATTGGTTTGACGAAGAAAACTTTCAATCTTTTCTCCCACCGATTCAATTTTCCGAAGAAACCGAATTTATATTATTTTTATTACAAAGATGTCTCAGGTACTAGTTCATGATTTACCTGTCTGTATGAACTAATAATATAGTTTTTTGTGAAGTTTGATAAAGCATTAGATAGTTTCTATATTTTTTTTTGTGCTAAGTCTATTGAACCAAGTTCTTTTATATTGACATGAACTATGGTGGTCATTGAATAACTTTCATTTTTGAACTGACCAATGTCTTTTTACAGTTAGTAACAATAGGGTTGCGCTAAAACGTTTTTTTTATATATCTATATCTTTAAAAGTGAACATTGAGTGTGAGATGAACAAATACCACCTTTTATTTATTAGGTGACTCTCAACTTAAACTTAAAAAGAGAGAACATTAAAAAAGAATCGTGTGATAGTGTTATACCCTATAAACTGTTAATGTTCCTTTTTGTTTATGTTCTTTATTTGGAACTTATGCTTTACCGATTTTTTTTGTAATTTTAAGGTCTCATTTTTTTGTAATTTTAAGGTCACACTTAGTCTAATTTTAAGGTATAAATTTTTGGGGATAAATATAACAAATTCATGTAACCATGGTTATATAGAAAAGTGTATACTATACACACTGCTCAAAAAAGAAAATTATTATTAAGTGTAAAGAAAAACCAGATACTGCATAGTGATTCTGTACATCAGCTCAGATCCTGTGCACAAGCTCAAAAAGAATAAATTCAGCTGATAAGATACAGTTTTTCTGTATTTGTATTTTTTCTATTGAATAATAGAATAAATTTTTTTTGTGCATATTGATTCATATATATAATACTTAAAGTGTAACCAAATGAAACGGTTACATCTGTAAATGAAAAATTCAAACTCTAAATATAGGTGAAGACTAAATTGAATCGTTTTAATCCTCTCATATCTTGTTTGTTATACTGGGTTTTGCATGAGCATGAGGATACCCCTGTCTCTCTCTCTCTCTATTCAAAAACTCTTGTTGCACTGAACCTGTATATCTACCTCTTGGTGTTGGAACTGTACCACTCTAGTGGTTATTAGAAACTTTGAAATTTATTTTTTTTGTATCTAGTTACTGTATTTTCGTAAAGAAGTGTATGCTGGATTGATGGTGTGGTTTGCAAATTTTTTTTTGGAAGTTGGTCACATTTCCTTCCTAATAATAATCCTTGGTGATTGGACCCTTAGATTTTTGAAAAACCTTCCTTATGTTCTTGGCAACATTTAATTACAGAGTAGATTAGATAATCTCTTCTTTTATTCCCTCTACTTTGCATGGTAATTGGTGAATTTTATTTATTTGTTTATTTTGTTGTGTGTCTTTTAGTATATCTAATTAACCTTCTTATCATAGTTTTTTTTTTTCCTGGCGTGAGAGTACTGTAGAACCAGAGCAATAGGTTGTTTGATAGTGGTCGAAGGGTGTTTGTTTTTTTTTGGTGTTGGTCTATGTCAAATTTGAATACCTTTCATCAGATACCTCTTTTGCCTGATATAATTTTGAGGGTTCTGTAGTTTTTGCCGGGGGTTGATTTGAATCATTATACCTTTATTTTACCATATATCACCTATGTTGCTGGTTGCTGAGGAAGTGTGTTTTTAAGGAGGGAAACTGATCAAAGTAAAAAGCGTCTAAAAAAGGTTCATCTGAAGAAGGTAATTGAGTACATACATCTGCTTATACCCCAACTTTGCTAATTTACAAACTTTATTTCACATATATATATATTTTTTTTCATGGCACCTGAGTGAGAAGCTGAGTGTTCCTTATTTCCCTGTCTTTCTGTGTTGATGTCGCATGGCTTTGTTCTCATTGTGTGTATTGCACGTGGTGGTTTCATTTAGATTAGAAGAGGAGGGAAGAGTGGATAAAACAGCGGTAAGTGTCGGGAACTACACAATATTTTTTATTGTCCGATTGGACCATTATATTTATAATCTCGTGTTTCACTGTAGTATTTTGCTTATTATCTTTGACATTTGTAACTTATTGTTTATATTTAAAAAAGGGTGAACTTACTGACTAAAGAATCACACTCAAAAATTACAACCCTTATAATGGTAGCAGAGCGTAGTTTCTGATACTGCTGCTCATATAGCTACCCTTTCCTTCCTATCTTTGTTGGTTGGACAATTGAATAAACTTTGGATTACGTAAGTTTGTTGTCTGTTGTATTGTTTGTTTTTTTTGTTATTTGTTATAAAAAATGGCTGATCATAAGTTAACAGGTGACGGCGAAATACCCCCTAGCCCCAGAGAAGGGGAGAATGTCACCCAATTACAAAATTCTGAAGACGAACAGAAAAACGATACATTGGAGCGTAAGGAAACAGTCGATCCCACTTCTCAGGTGGTGAACACTGGTGAAGGGGGATTGCGACCAGTACTCCCATCAAGTTCCATCCCAGATGATGGATTAACCAGAGAACAGTTGGCCCAACAATATACTTTATCTAATGAGTTGATGGACCGAAATGAATAGATTGACCCAAATAACAGAGAACCAGGGGACCGCCTCTGTGTTACCACTGGAAAATGGTCAACAACAAACCCCACCGTCCTCTACTCTGATTTCTCAGAGCCAGACTACACGTCCTTCTTCAACGGAATTGCTTCCATTTCCAATCACTGACAAAGATTGGTTAAAGGCCATATATCGACAGAACCAAGAGATGATAATGGCTCTGACGAAAGTTGTTTTGTTGTTGGAGAAGCATACACCTAATTCGAATAAAATGATCCCAGTAGGTAAGTACTCCTTAGAAAATGGAGAACCATTTCCTCAATTTCTGCAGAGGTTTGAGGAATATGCCACAATAACTTACCCTAGAGCAACTGCTGAAGGGTGGCGAACACATCTGGGAATGTATCTCGAAGGTGACATCAAGGAGGTGTATGATGTCTTAATGAAGAATAACGCTGGTTATACCATAATAAAAGCCCAACTGAACGAATGGTTCGCTGAATGTTTACGAAAGAAGGTAAAAACTCACCTAAAGAATTTCAATGAGGCAAAGATTCTTCCTCATGAAACAATACCTCTCTATGCATTGAGATTGCAGGGGTTAGCTGAAATGGCTTTTCCTGGATCTGATGTCAAAGACATGAAGATGGTTAGAGAGAAATTGGTTGGCAGTCTGCCCCTTGATATGCAGGAAAAGGTAAATGCTTCTGCAGTGGTGTGTGAAATTGCTATGAGGGGCTTCCCACTTGATTGGGATGGCCTAGTGAAACTTATAACTCAACATTATACAGGGGGACGTAAATCTAGTGAGGAGCAAAATGTATCTCCACAGATAACGCAGGGACTGAGAATTCGCCTTCGTCTCCGGAGGTGATTGATCTCACAGCCCTCCATCCATATTCACCGATGGGAACACCTCCTCTGGGTACGACACAAGGGGGTTGTTCCCAGAAAAGTATAACCCACGGACCACAGACTAACTTGGGCTATGACCCATGTGGACAGCCGTTATATTATGGGCAAGCATCCACCTACTATGGAACACCTTTTCAAAACAACTTCTACCCCAATGTAGCGGAATCCTACTCCGTACCCACATTTGCTCAGATGGCTGCACAATCACCTATACCTCCTACAAATATTAATGGCTCTCAAAGACATAATACTCCACCTGTTTCTCCACGGAATAATCGAACGTTTTACGCCTCAAAACGGGGCCCACCATCACCGAAACAAAAACGGCAGATGCCACAACAAATAAACACTTCTATAGGTTCCCCCAATGTACCACAGTACCAACCACCACAAAAACCTTGGTGGTCGGGCAATAACCTGTCTTGTAAATATTGCAAGCAGGCAGGTCATGACGTTAGGGACTGTCCATCTCGCCCGTATTGCCATTGGAAAAAGGGGGCATATATTTGATGAGTGTTACCTACACAAGGAATAAATGTAAATTCGATCTGTGAAGCTACCGTGATCATGTGGTGTTCGAGGCACTGTCCCCCACACCAAAGAGAAAAACGCATACATGCAATGTGATTTGTCTGACTTAATCTCGATGCTCACCTATCTGTTTTCAATGGGGAATATTCCTTGGTGTAATCGAATGTCAATAACGAAAAAAGAAACCAACATTCACATTAAAACTATTAGTTCTCAGGTGTGGGGAGTGGCCAACCCGTCTGAGACGACCACTTCATCATTGACTCTCACGGAGAGTCCAAATAAGTAGCTCATTAACGAGATAGAGAGGACGCATTAGCGATACAAAAGGCTATCTTGAATGTCTCCAAGCATATGAGGCGACCGCCACGTCACTATATTATTTAACTTATGTAAGCATAATGGTGAAATGAGGATAATCGGAAATAAATAACCTGATCTAATTTATGAGGATAGATCAATGTATCCCAGTTTTACTCGATAAATATGGGATAGACTACTTCATTGAACGAATTACCTCCAAAGTAAGTAAACTTTCCGCAGATGATACGAAATTGATAAAATAACATAACACAAAGGATGAATTTAGTTTCCGTTACTAAAATACTTAGACATCATAACACATTTTCTCATCAAATGTTTATCCCATCCGAGAAAAATTCTAGAAACAACTTAAACTAATTTGCTTCTTCAACATCAAAAAAGACCCTCAACCTTGAGGTATCCAAGTACTAAAAGTGAAAATAGCCGAAAATTAACGGCCCGAAGGCCCCATTTCATCCAGATTCAGAGTATATGACCCATGATTTCCCTTCTGGAAGAAGCCCTTAGTGATAGGCGTTATTATTAATTGAAATTTCATAACTTATCAACCGAACTAGTTTGAGGAAGCTTGGTTAGAATAACTATGAAGAGCATTCTGTCATAATATAACATTAATCGAACATTAATATATTATTTATATAGTATATCCACTTATTTATTTAACCTATTTGAAACCTACTCCAATTATTAATTAACATGGATTCTATCGCGCATCGAGGCGACGTTCGTTTATTTTATTGAAAGTACTTATGAGTTGCACAGTTATAACTCTGTCTTATTACACTCTTTATCTAAATAATACTATATAGTACTTCGAGAGCTTCGATATTTGTTGTATTGTGTCAGGAGCGAGGTGGTAGCTGAGTTTGCGGCCAATTAGTCGAGCGACCTCATGCGATAGGCAAGACATTCATTGCCGATTTAACTAATAAATAGATTAATTTATCACGACATATACCGATAGTGCCTTTCTTGAGTCACTATGCAAACAGATATACGGACCGAAAATGCGCCAAGACATGCAGCCTAAACATAGACTACAGGTAGTATACAACATTCCTGTCAAATATATTGGATGGACGCAGTGCGGGCTTTTGCCAAGAATTATAAATTTGTGTTCCTCAGTAAGCTCACACGTCTTTATTCCGGCTCTTTTTATAGCTGCTTTCACACGCGTTAGATGGGAACAGATATTCAACTGTTTGTAATGGATCACGCTGTTCTACTCATATCCTGCGAGAAGAGGTTTCCTCCTTATTGATACTCATCACTATATATTGGACCTTTGTTTGTACATAAACATTTCCATTAACTGACTTCATCTTAGGTAATTAGAAAAGTTTACAATACAAGCGTTTTATATCCGTAAGGATATCGTTTTCTATCACTTACAGCTCCAAATCCCACTAATACAATCCCTACACATTTGGTTGAACTAACACAGAAATTGCAAGATACATATAAGGAGTGGACACCTGCAAACCTCCATGAGGCTTTTGAACCTGGATTCCCACTGATCTTAACCAAGATACAAAAAAAAACCAACGTAATACACATATTGGGCACTACTTTAGAATAATCCAAATACACTCAACGTCTGGTGAGATCAGACGTGGGATTTACTTCACTCCTTGTATAAGCATTCGTAGTACTAGAAACAATAATAGACGCAATCCCAGTGTGTGAACCGCGTTACGAATGACTCCAGGGTCCGGAGATATCCTTGTCTCATGAGGTGGAGGGAGGTATGCTAGACAAGCCTGGAAGCCGATGGCATTATTTACGACAATCACAGTTCTCTCCTTAACTCGGCACCAGCTTGTTCCCTATTTAGAAACCCTGATTGGTAGCGATGCGGGCTTAGTGGCATTGACTATAGAAAATTACATTCAGTTTTACCATAAAGGGAGACTACTTTCACCTATACCTAACCTAGGTTAAGTATCAGATTATTCAGTCTCAAGGGACAAACAATAATTCACAACTATCGACCTAATAAGGTTTATCAAATACGAATGGAAAGAAGACAGCGTAGAAAAACCGAGAGCATTTTCTACACCATTATCTCCATGGAACTTCCTTGGCGAATGCCCTTTGGTGTCAAAAATTGGAGACCACTTACCCTATCCAAAGAGCCTGAATCTTGCACTAAGTCAACATCTCTTCCACTTTGGGACGGAAGTTATGATCTATATTGATGACGTACTAATAGTTAGTGACACTTTTGAGCAGCATTTATCCATCTTAGAGGAAGTCCTTGTAGCATTCATGGTGAATGGGTTTAAGTTAAAACCATCAAAAACTTATTTACTTAGGAGAAAAGTAAAATTTTTGGGACATACGATCTCAAATGAGGGCATGATACCCTTGGAAAGAAACTTACAGGGAATACGAGACTTCCCAGTACCCAAAACTGTTAGGCAAGTGAGACAATTTATGGGTTTAGTGAATTTCTATCGCAGACACATCCCTAATTGTTCAGTCATAGCACAACCATTGTTCGAATTATTCAAAAGTACCAGTAATGTTAATTGGACTGAGCAATGCCAACAGGCCTTTGATGCCTTAAAAAAACTCTTGACTACACCTCCATTGTTGGTATATCCGGATCGTTCAGCCAAGGCGGAACCCCTTTTACTATACACTGACGCATCTGGAGTAGGTGCTGGGGCTTGTCTTAGCCAGATACAAAACAACGAAGAAAAACCAATTGCTTTCATCTCCACAGTTTTTTCGAAAGCCCAAAGGAAATATAGTACCACAGAAAGGGAAGTAGCCGCCATACGGTGGGCTATTAGATCTTTGAAGCCTTTTCTCTATAAAATCAAAGTCATAATATTCACAGATCATCAACCTATATTGTTCCTTCAGAACATGCCATTAGTAAACCCTCGGGTGGCTAGAACTCTAGAAGAATTAAATGACCTGGACTATGAGCAACTAGTTGGTTTACTTGCCGGTAAGAAAATATCATAGCTGAACATTTGTCCAGAATCTCACTATGAATTGTAAGTTTCATGAGAAAGCCACTATATGGAATAAAAAAAAATCTCTAAATAGCAGTTCCACTCCACTCATTTCCCTTCCGGATGGTACTGATGGCTTTTAAAGAAATTTTTAATGCCACGGAGGTGGCGATTCGTATGCTATCAGTGTTTTTTCTTATCAATTAAATGAGTAAATAGATCACATGGGACCAACATTTAGAATTGAGGGTGACAGTTGTTGGACTGAGTTATTGCACTCGTGAATAAGTATCACCTACCAACCTGGTAGGAATGAAAACAGGTGTGCCTTCAATACAATCTCACAACAGACTTATAGGTATCCTAGGGCAAACTCCCATCTTATATTCACATATGTAGGTCCAAGCTATGCAAATTGCACAGAGTAAATGGTACTTGGTTTAATTCATTAATAAAATTCCACATTCCTTTACACATTTGATTACCTGATGCAAGAAGAACGCTATTTTTGTTTTGTCGTAGTG
>JABUQX010073367.1:0-7500 GCA_015478945.1 Trachelipus rathkii
AGAGAGAGAGAGAGATATTTATAATATATATATAATACGATTTATTAATATAATATATAATATTATTTATATATTAATATATATATATTATTTATAATATAAGATTAATATATATATATGGTAGATATATTATTTATATAGTATATATATATTATTTATTATATATATATTTAATTATTATTAATAGTATATAATTATATTTTGATATAAATATATTATTTATTTATATAGTATATTATTTTTATATATAATTCATATATATATAATATAGTAGATTATAATATAGTATAATATAGAATATATACTTAAGTATATAATATATATATATATATATATAATAATATTATTATTAATATAATATATATATATAGAAATATATATATATATATAGTATATAGTATATACTATATATATATATTATTTATAATATATATATATATATTTTATATATATTATTAGAGATATATATTGATATATATATAAGTTATATATAATCAATATATATATATCGACTAATATAATATATATATATAATATATATATATAATAGATATATATATAGTATATATATTATATATATATATATATTATATTATAATATATATAATAAATAGTATATTAAATCGATATATATATATGATTATATAAAATATATATATATATATTAAATTATATATATTATTAAAATATATATAATATTATATATATATAAAGTATAATATATTATATATTATATATTTATATTAAGTAAATATATATATATATATATATATTTATATATATATAATATATATATAATATATATAGTATTTATACTATATAATATATATATAGTATATATTAAATATATATATATATAGTAAATATATATAAATATATAATATAATATATATTATATATATATATATATTAAATTATATATATATATATACTAGTATAATATTTAGGATATATATATATAATATAATATATAATTATATTATAATAGTATATATAAATATATATAATATATAATATAGTATAATATATATATATATATATAGTATATAATATTATATATTTATATATTATATATATATATATATATAATTATTATTATTTATTTATATATATATATATTAATATATATATATATATATATTATATATATTATATATAATTAATATTTATTATTATATATATATTATATATATATTATATAAGTATATATATATATATATAATATAAATATATATATATATAATAAATATATAATATATATACTATATATAAAGGTGGGCATTACGCGTTTAAAGCGTTAATTTCGTTAATTAACTCGTTAATTTTCGTTAACTTTTAACGCTTTCGTAATTTCGAAAAGAAGAGTAACGGACTATAACGAGTTAAAATTTTCCCTACATCCGTAACCGTACCTTTTTAACGATTTATAGAAATATTTCTTATCAATTTAAATTGTATTAGATTCCGAGATTTGATAACGCGATATACTCTTTTTTTTTTCCAAAATTTCGTAAACGCTCCTCTCAATGGCTCAAAATGTTTATTCTTACACGGTTAGTATCCCGTTAGTAATGTTTAACTTGTTTTTCTTATGATATGTAATTCCATTCTTATTGGATCGATGAAAAAAACAACGAATGTGACTGTTGCCCCGTTCAAAGTGAATTCATAACACTTCGTTCGTTCTATGAACTTGCTTTCATTTTGTGACTAGTGAAAAATATTAGAAGTAGGCATAGTCCTAATAAACGTTGTAATTTATAAAAAAAAAAAAAAACTATAGCATATTTGTATTAGGGTGGCGAGAATTTTGCTTCAGGCAAGCCGCAAATTTCACCAACCCTTAAAAATAACATAAAATTCGAGTTTTCAGCCCGAATTTGACCCTATAAACACCAAACTGCAGCTTTTTTTTTTCTCTAAAACATCGTTTTCGATTGTTTTTCTGTGTCTGTAGTCATTGCTTTGTAATTTTCAATTTTTCAAATCTTATGGTTTTTGACATTGTCGAAACTCTCCAAAACTATTTTGGAATGACTTCAAATTCGTTTGAGAGAGGAGTTACAGGGTAAGGATGGACGGAGTTAATCAAAAAATATGAAGGAACAGAATTTTGATATTTGTACCCCATATTGAGCATTGGCGTTTTCAATACCGTATCTTATTGTTTGTTTGTAATTGCAAATTTAACTTGATATATAAGTTTGATTTGTGTTTTTTCAGTAGTTGCTGGATCTTTATGAAATATGGTTCGAATGACATTTGTTAGTGCGATAGGAGATGCGAATTTTGGTTCTTTAGGATAATTTCTTTGTATATGTGCATTAGGTTGTTTTGTATTGTGTTCTTCCTTCTCTTCCTTACCACCAAATGAATTTTGGGGTAGAATTTTTTTTGTAAAATTGTGCTATTTAATGTGAGGGTTTGGGAGTTGGTTCAGAGTATTAATTTAATTAGTGTAATTATATAACACAAGAGTAGTCTGCTCGTTGGGTGCTGCCGAAGTATACAATGGATACTGGAAAATGATGTTGATGCGGAGTATTAATGGAGTGGAAAAAAAATCAATATTTCAATTTTCAAGCGTTTGAATTTTTGAAAAGTGAAATATTGACATGTATTGTTTACTACTATAATCTCGATCAACATGCAAAATTTTTAGGGCTGTTAATCGGGCGAGATACATCTTTACTTTATAATTTTTTTCTATACCCCCAAATTTTTTTTTTTTTTTTTTTTTTTTTTTTTTTTTAAAATTCCCCAAAAATTTTTTGTGAAAATTTTTCAAAAACAAATCCAAACTACTGCATACACAACGAAATTATCTAAGTAAAAAGTGTGCATCTCCCCCAACTACAAATGTCTGAAAATTTCATGCAGATTGGGATAAACTGAAAAGAAAATATCCCAATTTTCAATTTAAAAACCCCAAAATAGTACGGTTTTGAAAATCGACCAATGCTCAAAATATGGGGTCAATATCAAAATTCTGTTCCTAACACTTTAGATAATCGTTAAAATCTTGTATATTTTCAAGCGAAGTCATTCCAAAAATTAGTTTAAGAGGTTCGACAAATGTTCAAAAACATCAGTTTTGAAAAATTGAAAATATAAAAGCAATGACCACAGACACAGAAAAACACTCGAAAAACGACGTTTTAAGACGTCCAAAAAGTTATAGTTTGGTGTCTTATAGGCAAAATCGCTGAAAATTCCAAATTTTGTGTCCATTTTATGGGGGTGAAAATTGGGCCCTGAACTAATTGGATCTTTCCTTTAAAATTGTAAGTTGGTATACACATCCTATTATTTTTACAATAATTAATAACTATTAACGTAAGTAAATTAAGCCATTAAGTATTTAACCCTTTGGAAAGATTCTTTGCAAGCGCAAAAATATTCTGCAAGTCAAAGCCCAAAATATTAACTCGATAAGCTAATATCATTAATTAATATGTTAGGATATTATTATTATTACTATGATTTATTATAACTTATTATTAATTATATTATTATAATATATATTTTTCTATATATTTATATAGTAATATATATATATATATATATATATTATATAATATATATATATATATACTATATATATATAAAAATATATAATATATATATATAATATATATATATATAATAAGTATCATTAAAATATTTAAATATCTGCAATCAAATGAAAGAAAATAAACACATTATTTATTCTATTTCTACATATTTGAAGACGGTTAAACGTTAACGATTAACGTTAACTTCCGTTACATTCTTTACCGATAAACTCTTTAATGATTAACGTCGTTAACTTTTTTCGTTAATGATTAATAACCAATAGAATATCAGCCAATAATAATAACCAATAGAATAACAAAAAGAGCAATAATAAAATAATAATAATAATAATAATAATAATAATAATAATAATAATAATAATAATAATAATAATAATAATAATAATAATAATAATAAATAATAATTCCTTCTTAAATTATACCTTAATCGTATATCAGTTGATTAAACCCGTGTGTGTCTTTCTTCGTGTGTTAACTTCCTATACACCAAATTCCCTTATTGTAACTTCATATGTACTTAACAAATCCAAACACACACAACACACACATACATACACGCATATAATATATATATATATATATATATATAATATATATAAGTATATATATATTATATATATATAATAATATATATATAATATATATATTATATATATATATATATATATATATAGATTCAACTATTTCCTAAAATTTTCGGCTATCAGCTTTCGCATATGACTAACACTTATGGATCACTTTTCTAGCACGTATACGATATTTTAATGTCAATTCCTATATATCGTGATTACCCTAAATATAATTTTCACTGCCCGTCTATCCAATAAATCCTATATATGAATTTACAATACACTTCCTAAATTCCATGCACTTAATCAATCCTCAGCAACTTAAATGATTTTTAACCCAATTCCTAGATACTAACATGTATTTCCAAATATCAAAATTTGCGCTTAACACTTTTAGTATTCTAGTTTATAAACTTATTTATATTTCCTCACATTGCTAATATATGCTTTGATATGAATTTTTGTCACTTTTTAAGATGTATTGCGTATTATTTTAACAAACTTCCTTGACAAATAAGTTTTAACCTTTTACTAGTTACTTGCTACATAAGTTAATTTTGTTTTATGTTTAACTATACTTACCAAATTTGGGGAAAATACAATTCTTGTGTATAAATCCAATCTAACGCACTGGTTTAAAATAAAGACAATGTTTGCAGTGGAAAATACTTATTTGGTATTGACACCGATTTCAGCACTTCTAACTTTGTTTAAAGCAACTGTTTCACCTGAGTTGTAAAAAGACAATGTTTTCTTTAATATTCTTCTCTCCATGACTTCTTTTTCTATCAACTCTGCAAGTCGATGATTCCAGCCTTCATTATTTCTTTCAATTTAAAAGAGAAATAATTGATGCTTAAAGGATGGAGTTGGAGCAACCAATCTGTGATCTTCTTCATATTCGTATTTCTTAATTATGATAGAAAAAACCTAGTTGTTTTCAATAACTCAAAAATTCAGTTCCTTTATCTATAGTATATACTCAACATAATCCTTCACAATACTACAATATCTTCTACAAAATAAAGCAACTCAATTCCTTTTTATATAATGAAATAATGTTTTTGGTATTACCTTTTTCCCGAAATTTTTCTTGAAAGAATCACAGTACTCTCACTAATACCTTTTCCTATTTTCATTCTGATTCTCATTCATCTTATTCTTATTTTCATTCCAGACGTCGAAATATTCTTAAAAATAAATTTGATTTTAAGCTTGATATTTTACCATTAAATAACAATATTGCTGCTTCATTCTTCTTATACTTTTACTATTATAATTTTTGAATTTGAGGATTGAAAAATGTTTTTCTGAACTTCTTAATTTCATCCCCCCCTTCCCTGAGGAAAGCTAATGCTGTCAGGTTTTCAACAAAGCATTATCCTACCTTTTTAAATTCTCTGGCCAAAGACCTAACCACTCTGTTCAAATGAACAGGTACAGTCGTCTAAGGATATTGGTCAGACGAGTTGGCAGTTATCATATTCGCAAGTAAAAAATATTCAACCAATTTAAATCACTTCTGCTAATGAAGCTCCTCTCTCTCTCTCTCTCTCTCTCTCTCTCTCTCTCTCTCTCTCTCTCTCTCTCTCTCTCTCTCTCTCTCTCTCTCTCTCTCTCTCTCTCTCTCTCTCTCTCTCTCTCTCTCTCTCTCTCTCATCTTTCTCTATTTGATCATATATACAAAGAGAGAGAGAGAGAGAAGAAGAAAATGTTGATGTTGATCTTGAAAATGTGTTGGATATCGTTAATAAAAAAAAGAGAGATATTCCAATTTTTGTGTGAAGGGGACGACCAGTCCATGGTTGGCATTGATCTAAAACGCCATCGTGAAGAGAATTAAAGGAAACGAATAGAACATGAGGCAGAGACGTAAGAGGATCTCGAAGAAATAAGAAAAAGAAGCGTCACTGTACAGTTATCACTAATATCAGTAACGATAGTGGGGATGAAATCAAACCAGACTACAAAGATGCATAGAGAAAAATGAACCAAGTACTTCAATGAGAAGAAGTACATTTAGATTTTCACTCTGTCTATCTGAAGAGCATTGAACAGATGTAAAAATTAGCGTCGGAACGCGGTTCGTGTCCACAGCAGAAGCATTCCAGAAATGTGATGCAACAGAGAAGCAATTATTAATCTGACGGAAGAAATTCAGGAAGCAGAGGCCAAAGTGGAAATTAGAACCAATTTAATCTAGTGAAGTTAACATCGTTGATCTTTACTAGTTGCTTAAGCGCCGTACTGATTTTAATGTGGTGCGGAGAAAGTGATCAACTGAAACAATAGGTGTACGTTTCAGGCAAAGAATAATTGTGCTAGGTATTGCTACGAAATTCCTGCAGCTGGGAGGAAAGATCAACGCCATAGCCTTTTTAAACACTGCAAAAGTGGGACATGAAGAAGAAAAGATACTGCTGGAAAAGGCGTAAATAGTTGCCTGTACCTCAAGCCTTACTGAAATGTTTGACAGATTTTAAACGCTTTCTTCCCGTGCAGACAAAACATCTTCAACATAGTCTTAAAAAACGCATACGGTTATTGGAGCAACATCTGGACCAAATGTAAATATATATTTAAAGATTTAAAAGTTGGTTGACCTTAGACAAGTACAAAAATACCGTGAGTGGGTTAGTGGTGGTCACAGAAGATGTCCCGTGGTAATATGATGGAATTTCTTGAAAATCAGTTAAAGTCTGAAACATCCGCAATGATATGATTAATTATCGAGTATTAAGGTTAGCTGTGATCTTCCTTGGTGGCAGCCTCGAAGTGGAGTCTCATTTCACATTCCTGGCAGTGTGAGGCAAAAGCTGGGTGGATGGCCAAAAGGCTATTTACGCCTTTAAAGAGTATATTTATTTATTCAGGATCAATTAAACATTACCACACACACGCGAGAAAGATTCAATATTTAAGTAATTGTGGTGGGTTTTTAGAACATTAGCGGTAAAGTTCCATTTCTCGATTTCAATTTTTCCTGAACACTTAATCAATTATAGCGATGCAAAGATATTATGGTAACGTTGCCGTGAGAGAAGAAATTCCAGAGGAACTATTTATGATACCTGGCACATGAAATTGGGTCATTCGCAATTTGTGGTGATGTTCCACTGGACATTAAGCAAAAATGTGAACAATGAAGACAACATTATGACAACCAGAGGCCAGAAGACCATTGTCAAGAGAAGACCTCATTATTTACAGGTAAAAGTTGTTCATTCTTTATTACAACTGATTTCAAAGCAATGTTCTCGAGATTTGAAATTCATACAAATTTTCTGAACAGCAGCCCGTCTACTTGGACAGAGGATGAGAACTTCCAACGTGGGATGGAACTATTGAAATGCATT
>JABUQX010073367.1:10000-15000 GCA_015478945.1 Trachelipus rathkii
TATATATATATATATAACTATATATATATATAAATATAATATCTTTCTTTTTATCTTGCACAGATGGTAAGTAGTTGATTGTTCTTATGAAGAGAATTCTTATGTATTGACTTCAATTTACTAAACCTAAATAACACCGGCTATGTTGCCTCTTCACCATCAGCTTTATCACACTTGTTACGTCAGACTAGGTGAACCAGGAAATATAAGTCATAAAATTCTTTTATTGTTATCTCTTTAATGAGAGAGTGAAACAACTTGATGTTTTTTGGTTAATTTTTAATAAACATAGTATTTAATGCATAAATAAAAGAGTCGCTGACCTAGAGTTAAATACATTACTCTTTAATATTTATTAATTTTTCTCGATGATGCTTTCGTTCGAGGTCAGAAGTGACATCTGAGAGAGAGAGAGAGAGAGAGAGAGAGAGAGAGAGAGAGAGAGAGAGAGAGAGAGAGAGAGAGAGAGAGAGAGAAGGATCTGAGATTACTTTTACGAAAGATAATAAACCAAAACTATTTAAAATTAACTACTAATTTAATTAAAGGAACATATTCTAAAACAATAAGTAGTATATAGTCATATTCTACAATTAAATGTCATATATAACATAAATTATATATATATATATACTATATATATATATATAGAATAACACAATTTTTCAGATACAAAAGAGTTTTTGAATATTTTTGATTTCCCACTTCTATATCGTTTTTAAGCTCAACTAACATATTTGAACAACTTTAAAATGCTTAAAAAAAATTCTTTTAAAATCCATTTTAAACAATACAATATAAACTTCGCGCCCTAAAAGCGGAGCACTTTAATCACTAAATTAAATTTTATGAACTATATTCACTGAATATATTATTTAAAACGCACTCTGCCCACCGGGTTACGTCTAAACACTAAAGCTTGCACCAGCTGTTCAGTGGATTAAGTGACCGTCTGTGAAGCCGAAGCATCATCCGATTGAAAAATCATCTGCTAAGGCAACTTAACACCAATTGAGAAACTATCTTTGCAGGGGAATCTTCGATTGATAGTCTTTCTGTGAGAAGTACCCAGAATGAAGTACGGCGGGCTTCAGACGACTAATCGAACGACATCGGACGTCCATCAGGGAAGTTGTATCTTGCAGCATCGATCTATCCGTTGAAGAACAAAGGACAGAATAAGGTGATTCCAGACTCTTCAATTCGATCGACTCGAAGAAAGACGTAGAACAAGTTTAAAAATCGGCAGGGAATGAAGTGAAGCACAGGAGGAAAGAAAGAGAGGTGGGAGCTCAAATCCCAGATGTTTCATGTGAGCCATAATTTTCTCTAGCAGTTGTAAAGTAAATGTATTTTAGGTGCTTAAAAGAAAAGTTTTTAAAAGAGCAAAGAGGTGTTTTTCCGGTTACTGCTTGAAAAGAAGAGAATAAATAATTACCATAGTGTAGAGGAAATAGTAACATAAGCTGAGACCTATTAAGCCTAGGAATTAACCGTGTGACTGTATCCATTTCCACCGGTACGCATGTTGCTTGAAGGTATTCCCGATATCTTAAAATTAGCATTAAAATTGGTATTATGTACATACTTCTTTTTAAAGATTAACAGTGTAAATTTTCCTTTTGTCCAATAACATATAAAGTAATGTCTTCAGATTTTATGAAATTAAATGTTTTATAATATTTTTATATGAAATATAATATATTATTAGTATTTCTGAAGAGATGAGAGGGAGATAGATTTCTATACAAACTTTGAAAAAATTCATGTATTCTTAGCCCTACTGCTTCTGTTTATATATATATATATATATATATATATATATATATATATATATATATATATATATATATATATATATATATATATATATATATATATATATATATATATATATATAACTATATATACCACTATATATATATATATATATATATTATATATACATATATATATATTATATATATATATATATATATATAATAATAATATAATGTAATATATATATATATAATATGTAATATAATAATAATAATAATAATAATAATATAATATATTAATAATAATAATTAATATAATAATAATAATAATAATATATATGTATATAATAATATATATATATATATCAATATAATATATAATAATAATAATAATAATAATAATAATAATAATAATAATATATACCAAATTAATATGGAAATATGTATATAATAATATGTAATAATAATATATATATGTATATATATATATAATATATTAATAATATAATAATATATATAATAATAATAATATAGATATAATAATATGTTTATATATATATAATAATAATAATATGTATATGTAATATATAATATATAATAATAATAATAATATAACATATAATATATATGTAATATATATATATATATGCGGATGATTTATATTAATAATAATATCAATAATAATAATATATATATATATATATATATATATATATATATATATATATATATATTATAAGAGGTTGACTCTCCGTTAATTTTAGTTAGGTTAATTTGGGATAGGTTTGGTTTGGTTAGGTTAGGTTAGGTTGGGTTAGGTTAGGTTGGGTTCGGTTATATTGGTTGGAATTAGGTCAGGTTACCCTATATTCTAATGTATTTTACCCTAAAGTGTGAAATTACGATACATATTTTATTGATTTTCGTTCATGGAATCAACCTCTTATATATCTTCTGTATATATATATACTGCCTCTTCCTGCTCTCTCTACCATATATAATAATATATGTATGTATGTAAATGTATATTAATATATGTAATATAATATATATGTATATATATATAATTATAATAATATAATATATATATATAATATATAATAATAATAATACTTGTATATCTATAATAATATATAATAATATGAATAGGTCTATAATATATGTATAATATATATAATAATAATAATATGTATATATATGTAATAATAATAATAATAATATATATATAATAATATGTGTATTTAATAATATATGTTTATAATATAATAACATATAATAATAATAATAATAATAATAATAATAATATAATAATAATAATAATAATAATATATATATATAATAATAATAATAATAATAATAATAATATGTAATAATATTAATAATAATGAAAATACACACATGCACACATATATATATATATATATGTAATAATATATGTATATATATATATAATAATAATATAATAATATATATATATATATAATATATATATATATAATATATAATATAATATGTATATATGTATATATGTATAATAATAATAATAATAATAATATATGTAATATTAATAATAATACTAATAATAATATATATATAAATAATAATAATAGTAATAATAAATATAATATAATATATAATAATAATATATAATAATAATAATAATAATAATAATAATATAATAATAATAATAATAATAATAATAATAATAATATATATATATAACTGCCTACCCAATTATAATCTTCAAGGTACGGACTGGCAGGTGAGGGCGGTGGTGAACGGCTGTATTATATATATATATATATATATATATATATATATATATATATATATATATATATATATATATATATATATATATATATATATATAAATATATATATAATAAATATAATATATAACAATAATACATTTATATATATATATATATATATATATATATATATATATATATATACTATATATATATATTTCATATATATATATATATATATATATATATATATAAAATAAAAATAATGAACTTCCAAAACTTATTTTTATAAAGATTACGAAACCTTCGTTCTCTCTTCAATATTTCAGTTAAATAAACAATTTAGGCAGGATTTAATCTTAATAAATATGTAAAATATTTCAAATTGAAATTCATAAAAAGAAAAACGTGTTTTCGTTTTCAAAGCTTTCATTAGGAGTAACTTAGTCTTTTAATAAAATTTAATTATTGGATATCATTATTTTTTCTTTGTTTTTAAAATGTTTATTATTGGAAAATATTATATATATATATATATATATATATATATATATATATATATATATATATATATATATATATATATATATATATATATATATATATATATATATATATATATATATATATATATATATCGAGTTTTTTTAAATTTATATATATATATATATATATATATATATATATATATATATATATATATATATATATATATATATATATATATATATATATATTTTGTTGTGTATATATCTCTTTATATATTTCTTGTTTGTTCGTTTGTTTGTTTTATATATATATATATATATATATATATATATATATATATATATATATATATATATATATATATATAATAATAATATATATATATATTATATATATATATATGTAATAATAATATATATATATATAATAATATAATATATATATATATATATATATATATATATATATATATATATATATGTAATATAATAATAATAATAATAATATATATATATATATATATATAATAATAATAATAATAATAATAATAATAATAATAATAATATATAATAATATATATATATATATAATAATAATAATAATATATAATAATAAGATATAGAATATAATAATAATAATAATAATAATATGTATATGTAATATGATAATGTTTGAAGATCGGTATGTATTATATGTTTAATAATAATATTAATATATATATATATATAATATATATATAATAATAATATATATATGTATAATAATAATATATATATATAATAATAATAAAATTTATAATAATAATAAAAATAATAAAAAATATTATAATAATAATATAATTAAAAAAAAAATAATAATAATAATATATATATAAGAAATATATATGTATATATACGTAACAATAACAATAATATATATATTTACTTAATAATAATAATAATAATATAATATATAATATAATAATAATAATAATAATAATAATAATAATATTAATAATA
>JABUQX010073368.1:7500-12500 GCA_015478945.1 Trachelipus rathkii
ATGCCAAGGCGGTGTCGCGAAGGTCTTTTTTTAAGCACTTTGCAGGAAGATATTGAGAGAGTGAGGGTCATTTTTATAGTGATAAAAAATAAAGGAATAACATTGAAGACCCAAAAATAAGCTATTGAGACGATCAAGATAACAACAGGTCAAGTTAATGTTGGAAATATCTCAGGTAACGAACAATTAACCATTATATTTAATTTAGAGCTAACAAAAGTTATAACAAAACAATATACTCATCCATGTCATCTCCGATTTTGGCTATGTGTTGTTCCAAGGTATATCTAATCATTTTATAAATATGTTATTTTAATATATTTTGGTTTAAAATAATTATGAATATGGATATCAAATATATAGTCTTGGTTTATTTTCATCAGTAAGTATTCATTTCAGAACCATTATAATGCTTAAGTGATGTTTGTTTGCTTTAATAAAATTGAAGTTGGCATCCGTGTCTCTGTTCCTCAAGTTGTTGATGTCGATCTTGATCTGGATTTTTTGTAAGCTACTATTCGTAAATTAACGAAATGACAGATGTTGTAAATCAAAAGGCTTGTATGGTTACGGAAAGCATTCATCAATATACGATAATAAACTATAAATAACTTAAGTATATTGGTCTGATATACTTGATTATAATAAGAAATGATGTGATGCTTTATATTTTATACATATATATATGTTATATATATATAGTTATATTATATAAGGTATATATATTAAGCTTATTTTGATGATTAGCAGTATTAGTATATGATGTTTATATATGCTAATAATTATACTTATATTAATCATATAGTTGTTGTCAATTATGTTAATATAATATACTATATATATATTATAGTAATATATATATATATTAGGTATATTATATACTAATATATCTTGTAATATTAATACTATTATATATTTATATATATATATATATATATATATATAATATATAATATATATATAGTAATATATAATATATATATATATATATATAATATATATATAGATAGTATATATATATTTATATATATAATTCAATATAAATATATATATATATGTGCTTGTTAATAAATAATAGTATATATAGTACTAGATGGCTTTAGTATGTATCCCCTGTCCCCTTGTTGGAGAAAGCCAGACTGGACTGTTCAGTTTGTTTAATGTTATAAGTCCTTTAAAAAAATAGGTAAAATGAGAACAAAGAAGAAGCTGAGAGGAAGAGAGATTAGAGAGAGAAGAGAGAGAGAAGAGAGAGAGAGAGGAAGAGAGAGGAGTAGATCAGAGAGAGAGAGAGAGAGGATGAGAGAGAGAACGAGTTGGACAGATGAGTCAGTAGACTTGACGATCACACGCACGAGCTGTTCTCTTAAGAGGATAGAGGAATAATATAATAATATATTATATATAATCTTTTACTAAAATATATTATATATATATACTGTATAATAGTATATATATTAATATATAGATATAATATAATATATATTATTTATACGTATATATATGTATATATATTTATGTATATATTATATATATATAATCAGTATAGGTATTACATTTAATATATTACATATATGTATATATATAGTAGTATTATATATTTATATTACGATATATGATTATTAAGTTATACATATGATGTTATGTTATAAGAATATACGTATTATATAGTTACAATATAAGGATGTATAATAAGAACGTGATTACTAGTCCATCTATCAATCTTGGTTCCCCATCATGGACCATGCATGTCTAATTCCTATCAATGGTGGGGACCATACTTTTCCAAAGATTACCCCTCCGACGCAAACCTGAGCCTTCTACTAGCTCCATTTACCAGAGATCTTCCATACGGCTGAATGAGAATGGTTGGTACCAATCCAAGAATTGTTCTTTTTAGGTTAGAGTGATTAGCACACGGATGATTTGATAAATAGTTGGAGAGTGTTCTGTTTCTGACTCCCGGGACCTGGTTAATATTTCGATAGTTTTTAGATACAGGATAACTGATCATGACTTCTTTGTGGTAGTTTGGTCATAGATGGCGTTCTGTAAGTTTAGGTCCTGTGTTTAGTAATATATGTGTTTAGGAGTGGTGGCCGCATCTTAAAACGTTGGGCCAAGGATGACTGACCTGGTTTTTGGGTAGGAGGAGATTTGTATGGAGTGATTGATCTGGTGGCTATTTCTGGGGAGTGTTTGGGCTTAACAAACGTTGTTTGATGGCCTGCGTCTTAGGTAGTTTTCTGTTAGTGTCGTGTGGATTTGTGTTGGTGTGTGATATATTGTTTGGTGAAGGTGAAATGTATTCAGAATTGTTGTTTGTGATATAGAGCTGGCGAGGAAGGAGGCTGTTTGAGTCCGTGGTGGATGGGATTAGAGAAAAGGCAATGTGACTGGGTGTTAGGGTAGTTTGAGTTTGGTAAAACGAATGTGGTGCTATTCATGTCCAAATGAAATGTGTGTCTATGGGTAGTATTTTGGTTTCTTTGCGTAGGTGTTATTGTGGTGCGGGTGATGTGCCTCCCTGTTATGATTCTTAGTGCTTTGCTTTGTGTCGTTTGGAGTTTCTTTATGTTTCTTTTAGTAAGCAGTGGGTGCCAAGTTGGTGAGGCTTAGTTTAAAGTCGAACGAATGTATTGTTTGTATATGGTGGTGAATGCCTGTTTATTGTTTCTGAAGTCTGTGCCAGGGATGGTTCTTAATATGTTCAGTTTCTTGTTTGCAAATGAAATTATGTTGTCTGTGTTTTATGGAAGAAATGGCAAGTGTAAATGAGCTTCAAGTGATTTTTTTTTTTTTTTTTTTTTTTTTTTTTTTTTTTTTTTTTTTTTTTTTTTTTTTTTTTTTTTTTTTTTTTTTTTTTTTTTTTTTGTTTTTTTTTTTTTTTTTTTTTGTTTTTTTTTTTTTTTTTTTTTTTTTTTTTTTTTTTTTTTTTTTTTTTTTTTTTTTTTTTTTTTTTTTTTTTTTTTTTTTTTTTTTTTTTTTTTGAGCTTCAAGTGCTACTCTGAGGATTTTAGGAGTTTTGTTGAAGGGTATGGCAATGTTGTTTAAGTAGACTCGGGGGGTGGGGGTGCCAAGTTGGCGGTCGGTGGTGATTAAAGTAATTGATGATTTGTTTGGTGAGGCGAACATTCTGTTTTATGTTAGCCATGTTTGAAGTTAGTTGATGTATTGTTGTGTCAGGTTTGTGGTACTGTTTAGGTTCTGGTGTGTAGTGGATATGGTAATGTCATCTGCGTAGGTTGTTATGATTGTATGGTCTGTTTGTGGTTGTGTGAGATCGGCTGTTAATAGGTTGAATAGTGTTGCGCCTTGGGGTACTCCGCATTGATTTTTACTGTTCTGAATTTTGTATTGTTTGTTTGTATTTGTGCTGTTCTTCCTGATAGGAAATCCAGTTCTTTAGGTTAGTGGAGATGTTAGATTTTTATTTTTTGTATCAATTTGTGTTTAGGTACTGTATCAAATGCTTTGTTCATGTCGATTGATATGATTAGTGTTTTGTGAGTGGGTTTTGAGTCTAGGCCGTTGATTGTGGATTGAATAATATCTATGAGTGCGGTTGTGGTTAAATGGTTTTGTTTGAAACCATGTTGGAATTTGTGTTTGATGACGTGTGGAGTTATTTGGTTTAGTATGTTTTTTTTCTAGTAGTCTGCATGATACTGATAATAGAGAAATGGTGCGGTATGATGAAGGGTCAGAGGGATCTTTTCCTGGTCTAAGTTTAGGTATAATGATAGCTTTTTTACAGATAGGAGAATGAAATTTAGGTTGATGAAACCATTATATATTTGTGCTAATGGAGTTAAAGCTTTGTTCCCTAGGTATTCGAGGTGTTTGTTTGAAATATCGTCTGGGCCAGCTGCAAGTGAGTTTTTAAGTGTCTTTGTTATGTTTTCTAGCTCAGTTGTGGTTATTTCTATTGTTGGATCGTGGTTGAGTTTTGTTTTCTTGAGAGCTTTGATGATTTTCCTGTTTTGAGGGTGTGTGGGTTTTTGACTCTGCTTTGCGAGAATGTTTGCGTGTTGTTTATTGGATTGGGGGTTTTATGTGTTTGGGTTTTGATGGATTCATGAGTGTGTGTCTGTGGTTGTTAGTTGGTTGAGTTTTTCAGTGCATTTATCATTTTCCACATTCTGGTGTTATTCGTGTGTTGGATGTTCTTGGTGAGGAAGGTTTGGAAGTTGTTTGAAGAATGTATATTTGTTAAGTTTATGATTTGGGTGTTTAGAGCGTTAATCTGTATTGTCATTTGGAATGATGTGGCCATGTGGGTATTATTTTTCTGAGTGAGTTGCGTTGTTTGATTGAGTTCTATTTCTGGTGTTAGGGTTTGGTTGCATTTTTTAATGTATCCTCTGTGAATGAATTTGTTAGCTGCTTTTTGGATTAGAGAAATGAAGTTTTGCATGGCTTTGTTGAATGTTGATGCGTTTGTGGTATTTAGGGGATGTGTGTTGTTTTCTTTATAGTTGGTGAATTGTGAATTGTGGGTAGTTTGTTTTGTTGATATTTTGGTATTTTATGATGATGGGGAGGTGGTTGAAGTTTAGATCGGTTTCTGTTGACCAATGGAGTTTTGTGTGTAAATTTTTTGAACATAGTGTCATGTCTGGTAATGTGCATTTTTGGTTGGATTGGGGTGGGTTTCCGGTGTGACTGTTTGTGTTGTTTAGAATGTTTAGATTTTCAAGGTTGGATATGATGTGTGGTCCACTTTGGTTTGCTTCTTGGGCGTTGTACCACGTAGGGTGCTGGGCGTTGAAGTCACCTCCCATTATGAGGTTTGGGAGGTGGCGTATATCGGTGAGGTTTGGTTTGTAATTTCTGGGGCAGTATGGTGAGGTGTGGTGGTGAATGTAGATATTTATTAGAATGTTTTTTTTTATTTATCCTTGTTGTGAAAGATGTATTTTTGTGGTATTGTCGTTTACCGTTGTAGTTTGTAAGGTGGTGTTTGTATATGATAGTGAGCTGTGCATAAGAGTTAGAAG
>JABUQX010073368.1:32500-38423 GCA_015478945.1 Trachelipus rathkii
TGAATTAGGAACAATTTTCTCGTCCAAAACTAAACAGGACTTAGAGTCATGTGTACCTTTTTAATGAATACTTTAATAGCTTAAAAGGTGCATATGACTTTTAAGTGTATTCATGACTATTCATTATTCTATGAAGATTACCACTTGCTCAAATTACTGACCTTTCGCACTTCCATCCAGAACATTCTTATTCCTTTTAAGTTTCTAATCATACTCTTTCCAAACTGTTCATTTGCCCCTTATTTAATCCTACGCGCCTGCAACTTTTAGACTTACACTTTTCCTCCATATATATTTAAATATCTTTTTTCAAAACCTCATTATTGGCTTTTAACACATTCAACCACACCTCTTTTTTACTTTTTGCCGCTTGCATCACACCTTCATTCCACCATTCACAATTGACATTCTTACTTCCTACTTTAGTACACCCACATACTATTCTTGCAATAATATAAACAAACGCTTCCATCATTTGAGACCTGATTTGCTCAGTTTTATTTTGCTCACATTTAACTTATTATTTGCAAGTGCTCCCACATATTTTTCATTACATTGGTCAATTAACTTTTCACTCCTAATTTACTCACTTCCTTCCTTTTTTCCTTCTCCATTCATGCTCCAACTAACTTAATTTTACATAAAACAAAAAGTGATCTTATATTCAAAATCCCTAAACCCCTCACTGATTAACATACATCACACACTTCAACAGATCCTTCACCAACACAAAATTTATCATACTCTTTCCTTCGACACCATCTCTCACTACACCAACCCCCGGGTACTTGTGGATAATATTTTGATAAAAATGTATTATTCACACACAAATCTTTTCTCACATAAATTAATCACCTTCTTATCATTCTCATTTTCTTCCGCAACCCAAAAATCACCTGATATTCCATCCCTTTTTCCATTACTTTTCCAACCGTTCAATTCGCCCAACACAATTATTCTAAAGCCCAACACTTACCCCGTCCAAAACATCATTCAGATGGTCCCAGAAAGTCTTACTCTATTCAACATTATCCTCAGATAGACCATATGCTATAACCACACACACCTTAACAAATTTAAAATTTAAATATAACCATTAGTATTTTAACATTCACATTGACAAAATCCGCCATAGCTCTCTGCCATAAGTCACTCATCAGAATGGCAACTCCCTTTTTCTCCCTCTCATTCCTCTCCACTCCAGCACATGCACATTTCCCCCCCCCCCACCACTCGTCTTCACCACTTCCTTTCATCTTTGTTTCAGTCGTAACAACAAGTTGATCAAATTTCCTCTTTTATAAACTGCATTCATCACCTCACTCCTCTTCTCCTCTTCTCATCACCATTTATTCATCCAACATTCTATGTAATCAAACGATTCATACTGTTTCGCCGTAAGAATAAAAGTCGTTACCGCGATCACGACAAGGTCAGTGGCATGCATAAGAATTTCAAGGGATAAATAAGTGGCAGCGGGATCCCAATCCAGCTACCATTTTCCTCTTATTCTCTTCTTGCGACACGCAAAACATATGGTATGCAAATTTTGCACCCCATATAGGGAATGCCCGCCATATATATATATATATATATATATATATACATATATATATATATATATACTAATATATATACTCTATATATTAGTACTATATATATATTAGATTATAATATATAGACATATATACTTATATATATTAATATTATAATATATATATGTCATATATATACCATATAATTATATATACTATATTTAGTATTTATATTCTTATATTGATAATTATATTCTGTATATTTATATTTATATTTATGATTCGTATATTTATATTTATATTATATATTCACCTTATATATATATTTAACCTGATTATATAATATATTACTATATAATATTACTTATATATATTATATATATATATAATATATATAATATAAATATATATATATACTATCACTAAATATATATACTGAATTATATTATATATATATACATATATTTATCATTATTAAGAAGATAGCTTAAAGTTCACAACATCTGCTGTAAATTAAAGACGTATGAATCTTAATTAGATCCGAACAGTACACAGAGATATTCGAAGGCTATTTACTGGGTGATAAAGTCAAACGCTCTCTGTGATTGAGAGTCACTAAAATTGGCAAACTTTCTCTAATTTCTTTTATGTATTCCTTCATTAGAACTTTATTGCTAATTTTTGAAGCTTGTTAAACTACCGCTACTATATATTACGTATATTATAGTATATATATATAGTAATATAATAATATAGTATAATATAATATATATATACTATATGCATACTATAATATATATATATATATATTAAATATATACAAGTATTATATAGCGCTATATATACTATACTATTATATATACTATAATATATATATATACTATATATATATATATTGTCACCAATCTCGGGTAGGGTCCTCTTCAAGGATGGGATATACAATAAGGGAAACCCAAACCTAGCGGAAATTTCCCAGGTGGGCGCAGGCAAAGACTTTTAAGAGAGAAAAGATTAAGAATACACAGGAAAAATCAGATGATGGCGGAAGGAGTTGCCAACACGAACAGAAGTGTGCTTAGAAAAGAGGAGCGCCACCCACAAAGAGCGAATCTGGGGTTTTCTACTCTCACGCAAAATTCATGAGAGAGCAAGGCACCCCTTGTGCTAAGAGGACAATGGTAGAGAAATGAAAGAGGTCAATTCTCTCGAGCTCCTGCCGTTGTAATACCTATAGAAAAATGATAGTGCGCCAACGTCACCACAGGTGCAGAGGTTTTCATGGGTGTTAGATAAGCACTAGCAAAGGGAAACCTTGAAACCTCTTAAACTTAGACTCAATCCTATCCCAAAATGGGTAGAAGTAGGACAGTGAATCGGAAACACAGTATTCCAAACAAGGGCGGATAAAAATCATGGAATAGATGTGCAGTAGAAAAATATTCCCGTAGCCTGATCAGAACTCCCATCTTCTTTGAGACCACCTTAGCAAATGTTGTGATATGAGGTTTCCAAGACAATTTGTTATTTATGTTCAGAGTAGTAGGGCTAACAGTTGAGAGCCCACCAAAGGATGCCGACAGTGCTCGTTCTTTATCAGTCGGCCTCCTTTGATCTTTTCGATTAACAGAGTGCAATTTTTATATGATCACACGGTAAATGGGTTTATTATGTTATTTCTAATTATTTTTATTTTTATTTTAATTTATTTTTATTTTTGTTATTATTATTATTTTTGTTGTTGTATTATTATTATTTTTATTTATTATTATTATTATCATTATTTTTTATTTTCATTTTATGTTTATTTCTTTATTTTTTATTATTCATCTGTCAGTTTCGTTCCTGTCGCAGGCGCTGCAGCTGCCACTGCAACAGCGGGCAGTCAGCAGCAGCAGCCGCCGCCGCCACCGGAGTCGCAGTCACCACTGAGCGCGCGGATGTCGCCGCGGTAGCGACGCTTCCGGTTCCGGTCCCGCATATTATTATTATTATTATTATTTATTATTATTATTATTATTATTAGTAATTTTCATATTATTCATAATTATTCATGAGTATTCGAGTAATAACATTAGGTATATGATCATTATTATTATGTACTTTTTACTTTGTGTTTATTATCGTATATTTATTATTATATCATTAGTTATTATATTCATTACTATTATATTCATTATATACTTCATTATTATTATATATTTGATGTACCGAGTCCAGTTATCGATATTAGTATTATTATTATTCATATGTCTATTATTAAGTATAACACCCTATAATTAATAATTATAATTATAATTATAACTTATAATTATCATTAAGTATTAATCTAACATTTTTATTTAAGGTGATTTTCTTTTTATTATTTATTGTTCTAAAAGTTTCATTAAGTATCTATTTTCTTAATGGAGTTTTCATTATATTATTATTATCATTTATTATTATTATTCATTATTTATTGATTTATTTCTCTATCTTTAGGGTATTAAATTATATATACGATTATATATTATCATAATATATTACTTTAACTATAAATTATTTTTAATAGATTTTATTTCATATATATATAAAATTAAAAACTATATATATAAAACTATATAAAACTATATGAAACTATATAATAACTATATAAAACTATATACTAAGTAATAAACTTTATATATTATAATATATATATATAATAATATATTAATGTGCCTATCTATATATATAATATATATAATCTATATAAATATATACTTATATAGTACAGTACATTTATACGCTACTATATATATATGCATGGTTAGCCTCATATACCGTTATCGGGCGCATAGGAAAATTATGGAGCGGGAGCTCTAAGGTGATGACGTTATCTCGTCGTAGACGAGATACCGTACCCCTGGCGTCCCCTTAAAGGACGCAGCCCTCCCTTAAAATCGAAATGTTCCGTTAGAAGGTGAAATTTGATGCGGACTCGGAGTCGGATTTCTAGAAATGTGACATTGTGGAATTGGAAGTCAGAGGACCGCTTGGCATCGGGCACGGGTGCCGGCTCCGCGCGAGGTGCCAGTTAGTAAATACTCTGGAAAATATGTCAATCATTTGATCTTTATCATTATGTTATGCGAACCCATAGATCTCGAACTATTGCACGGGTTGTTAAGTGATCGTAAAGTGGTTCTTGGTGTCGGACCCCCCTGAGTGGGGGGTTCCCCATAGACAAAGAGAATGAAATAGCCATATAGAGAAAGTGAGAGAAAAGAGTCAGATTTGGAGGACCTAGAGGGGAAGAGTCAAAGAAGTGAGTCTGAGTCCAGAGGGATAGTCGGAGTTAAGGCTACGACACCGCTCGGAGCCGTGCTGGTGCTGATGTATAAATAATACGAGTCTCGATAAACAAACAATGTTGTGTCCCTTTTAGTATGTAAATTCGTCTGTAGATTCGAAAATGCAGGATGTAAGTTCCGTAAATAAAGAACAAAAATAAAAAAAGTCTTATTTCTTTTTATGATTTATCTAACCTGTACAAATTTGTACTGTCTTTACACTACCTCTAATAGCCAGGAAATCAGCAAATCAAACTGCCCTCTTCACCCATTTCGTGCTCTATTGATCTATTGATCAAAGTCATCAAATGTTCTTATCTAAAATTAACATGTCCGTTTTACATACGCCTAAGAGCAGTTAGAACATCAGCAAATATCAAGTAAATCACAATGCCCTCCCCACCCCTTTCGTGATCTCATTATCTATGATCCTATTATTCAGTTATATTTTTTACTAAAGATAATTTAAACGATGTTGTACATACCCTACAAGCAGCTAAATCAAGTAAAAATCAGTTAAATCAAACGGCACGTCATCTCGCTACCTAACCTCAACCAGTCTTTCGCTGTATCTCCTATCTGAATCTACTTGATTCTATGAATTCTCATGAATCTGACAGGTCTTATCTCAACTTTCCGTTTACTAAAATCTGATCACCCGCTCATCCTAGTCTCCGTCTTACCGCTACCCACCTACAAGTAGCCAGTAATCTCGTCATCAATCCAGTAAATTTCAAAAATTCACCACTCCAGCCATATGCCCCTCCATGATGTGGGTACACATCCGCGCGTCGATCTCATTGATTTTATTGATTCAAGTTCCATATTTCGTAACCAAAAATCTAGCTTCCCATCGTTTTACCACTACCCAAACTTCAGTAAATCAGCGCTAGATGCAAAGCCATCCCACCCTCACAACGCCTCATCCAACCCATATCTGATTGATCTAATTAGTCATATTGATTCCAAGTCTCATATTTTTGGAGTTAAAATTCGATTCATTTTTCCCTTTTTACGATCTACCCATAAAACAGCTACATATCAATGCAGTAAATGTCGGAGTAAACCGCAACACTGGCG
>JABUQX010073369.1:0-45000 GCA_015478945.1 Trachelipus rathkii
GCTCATTTCCTTTCACTATTTATAACAAAATAATTCATTTTACACATATATTTTAATAATTATTATATTAAGTTATTATTATATATTATTATATTATTTATATTTAATTTATTAATTATGATTTATTAATTATATTATATAATTATTATTTAATTAATTATTATTATTATTATTAATATTATTATTATTATTATTATTAATTATTTTATAGTATTAATTATTATATTAATTAAAATTCTATTAATTTATATTTAATTATTTAATTATTATTATTATATAATTAATTATTATTATTAATTATTTATAATTAATTATTATATTATTAAGTATGTTTGATGATTAGATTTGTTGTATGATTGTTGTTCATTGTTTAGTTTTGTTGTATGTGTTAGTTATTAGTTGACTTCCTAGATTCTTATGCTCTTTAAACTATATATATATAAGTATTGATTATTATTATATTATATTTATATATTATTAATTTATATATTCATTATATAATTATATATTTATATTATAATAATTCATTTAAATTTAAATTTATTTTAAATTATTGATTATTATTATTATAATTAATTATTATTATATTAATATAATATTTATATTATTATTATTAATTATTATTAATTATTGAGAAAATCTTTATATGTTTCTCTATTATTGTTAGTAAAAACCAAGTTATGTTTATAAAGCGAGTTCCTTGGTTATTGAGTAGTGTCACGTTATCACATCACAATATTTAAATAAAAATAAGGAAAAATGCAAAAAAGGTATCATAATTGGAGAAAAAAGTGATTTAAAATGGGAGTAATAATAGGCTAAACGTTATTTATGTGAAAGAAAATAAGTCTAAATAGCAAATAACTTGTGAATTAAATAAATATTAAGTCCACCCAAACTCCCTAAATATAATTTATATTATTAATAAATATATCTTAATTATTATAACTATTAATATACTATATATAATATATAATATATATATTATAATAATATATATATAATATATAATTATATATATTATATTATATATATATATATATATATATATATATATATATATAAATATATATATATAATATATATATAGTATAATATATATTAAATATAATATATATATATATATATATAATTATATATATAAATTATAATATATATTAATATATATATATTAAATTATATATATATATATTAATAATAAACATAATAATTTGCTATTTAACCTTTTAATAATAAAGTCTACATTAATTTTCTACTTATTTGAGGAATATAAAATATTATAGTGCCTAGACATATGTATATATATCACGGTTTTTAAATAATATTTTTATTCTTAATTATCTTTCATTTGTAATTAAACATTGATCACTTGAGTATCTTGAATATTTAAATAATTTTCACTAAGGTAAAACATTAATTCAATCTTATATGAATGATCTCTCTCTTCTCTCTAATCTTCTAAAACCTCTCTCTCTCATCTCATATCAATCATCTATTACTATCTATTATTATCACAATAATTATCTATTATATATATTATATATATAAATAATATATATATATATCATCTCTCATATCTTCATCTACTCTACGTCTATATATATCACATATCAATATCTATATTACTATATATACTATATATTATATATATCTTATATCTCTATCTCTCTCATCTCCAATTAAATATAGCATAATACAAATAATCTATACTGTTTGATCTGGTAATAATATACTATACCACTTTGGTCACCTGGCGCATTCTTGCGATACCTATACTAATAATCCTATAATTGTATCACTAGAAATGACCTCTAAATGATGACTTTCACGGGGTTCACTGGATCATGTTATTTGGGCTTCATACCTAATCCATACCATTTATATGGGGAGAGCAAGGAGACAGCTTAGAATATATATATAATATATATATAATATATATTATATTAATATAAATATATATATATATATATATATATACTATATAATATATTAATATATATATTATATATTAATATATTAATATAATTATTATTATATAAATTAATTATTATTAAATATATATATATAATTATATATATATAAACTTAGCCTTTATTAAGTGCAATAGCAATATTCTCTTTAAAGTTAGTATGTTCACCAATTTGCTGAATGTGGTGGAGAGCTCAGAATAACATCACTTAATAAATACACACTTGCAAACACAAAAGTACATACACACATATATAATATATATTTAATATTATAATAGTATTAATAATATATATATATATATATATATTATATAATATTAATATATATATATTAATAATATAATATATATATATATATATATATATATATAATATTATATATATTATAATATATAATATTATATATATATAATATATAGTAGTGTTTAAACCGAAATAGAGGGACAAATTTGGAGGATATTATCTTATGGTACCATATTACAATACGTTTATGTCCTTAAAATAAAGTTTTTACCGTATATTATATGTAAATTTCTATCTAATATTATTAGCAGGTAAATGTAAATTATAAAAAGTATTGACAAGTAAGGTTATGATGTGAAATATAGCGTTTTATATAATGTTATCCGAGTATAGCATTGTAGAAGAGTGGTCAATTAACGGAAACTTACTGCAACGAGTATAAAAGTAGTTAACATATATAAGATCAACAGGGTATTTCTGTCTCTAAATATTGGATACACCTGCTATAGTAGGTGCTTAATAGGATCCTAATATAACACTTTAATTATAAGAGAGATATAGGATGAAATAATTCTAGGAATTTGTATGATTAAGTATTCGAGCAAATATTATTACTATCGGGAAAATACAGTATATACAAGAAATAACAATAAATAATATAAATATAAAATGCGAATCTAAAACATAATATACTCCTAATATTACTATTAACAATATTAATGCCTTAAATAATAATAAAATATGTCATATGTTGTTCCAACTAGGGTTTGATATAAGTGTCATGCTGCTCACAATTTTATATAAATAGTTAAACATCATTTAATCAGTAATTTGTAACAGTAATAGGCTATATAATAAATTACTTTAACAAAAATAAAGTTCAGATAATTCAATCTAAACATCTAATAATAATTAAATATATATAAATTAATAATAAATAATAATATAATAATAATAATTAATTAAAATACATAATAATAATAATGATAATAATATAATAAATACTCTTTTTAAATAATTAATAAAATTAAATAATAATATATATAATAATAATAATAATAATATTAATAATATAATGATATTAATAAATATAATAATAATTAAAATAATTATATATAATATATTAAATTTTATAATAAAATTAAATTAAATATTAACAATAATCTACGGAACATAAACACCCATATTTACATCAATACTAAATATTACTTGTTACCTTCCTGACTCTAATTACCTATAACTAAATTCATAGAAATACTTGAACTGGCAACTTTACAAGATTTTCAGATGAACAAAGTTCTTTGTAATTCCAAAGCAATGATAGGAAGTTTTTCCTTTCAAATATTTTGAGTCACCCTATATATACTAATTTATCGTAAAACACCTCTGTAATATAATATATATTATACATATAACGGTGCACTGAACTCACTCACGGGCATAGCCTCATAATCTAAACATAATAATCCTTAACTGTACTATAATGAGGTCTCCAAACGTACTCAATTACTATTTCCACGAGCAGAGACGAAGCAAGACCCTAAAGGAGAAAGGATACTTACACATTCATATACCATCACTACCGACATGCAGTTTCGAAATTACAATAACTTCTTTTCAGGAATGTTTTACAAATGCTCCACCATATTGACCTTAATATATACCGGATCAGTAATTTTATATAAATAAATATAAAACCAATAATTATATATTATATTATATATATATATATAATATATATATATATATTATATATAAATATATTATTATATATATATATTATATATATATATATTAATATATATATATATATAATTATAATATATATATAATATCTTAAAATTAACATACAAATATACTCAAAACTAATATATATATTAATACATATTAGATATATATATATAATAACAAAATATATATCTAATATAACTATACTAATAACTTACACATCAAAAACATATACAAATAAATGTACAATATCGCTACCAGTATTATGGCATTAATAATTTAAATTAATATATCACTATAACATTATAACGTTGATAAACATTTAATATACTACTTCACTATAATCAATAACAACCGATCACTAACATAATTATGACACTTATAAATAATTATATATCAATATCACTATTAAACTTTAACATTTATCAACAACTAGTATATATACAACTCAACACCTGTACAATGCCAAAAGGTTACCTATTATCACCTTAAATGGAGAAGAAAATTAAAAATATTACTTGAAAAAATTTCCAAACAAAAAAAAAGTACCCTTTGAAAATAGACCATTTTATTATTATTATATCATATTATATATATATCATTACACAGGTATAAGTCCGGATTTCAAGTAAATAAGATATATATATTAAAATATAGAACTATAATATAATATATATATATAATTAAATATATTATATTATTATTATATATTCATTAATATATATTATATAATAATATATATATATATATATAATATTATATATATATTATATATTATATAATAATATATTAATATATTAATATATTAATAATTATTATTATAAATATATATATTAATATTAATATATATATTATATTATAATAATATATAATATTAATATATATTATATATATATTACATAATATAATAATATATATATAATATATATATATAATAATATATATATAAATATATATATATATATATATATATATATTATTTAATATATATTATAATATATATATATATATATAAAATCATAACCGTTAATGTATATATTAATATACAGTATACCTTTAAAATCAAGAAAATAATATTATATATATATATATATTAATATATTTATTATATATATTAATACATAAATATATAATATATATATGATATAAGTATATATTATATAAATATCAATATATATATATAATATATATAATAATAATATTATATAACTTATTATATATAATATATATAACATTTGACCTACTATTTGGAAAGTAGTATATGTAGTTGGAATATTATTTAAATAAACACTGAAATTTTTTAATTTATTAGATTAGCAAATTGTATTAGACACAGACTACGATTGTAATTCTTTCTTTATAATAACTTATATATTAATATATATATATAAATAATATATATATTAATATATATATATATATATATAATATATATAATATATATATATAATATATATTAATATATTATATATATATATTATATATATATATACTATATATATTATATATATAATCATATTAATATATATATACTTCTATATATATATATATATATATAATTAATATATAATATATATAATATATATATTAATATATATAATTATATATAATATATTAATAATTATATATATATATATATATATAATATATATATTATATATATATAATATATAATATATTATATATATGATATATTAAATAATATATATAATATATATAATATATATATATAATATATTACTATATAATATATATATATATAATATAATATATATATATATATATATATAATAAAATGGTAATAAGAAAGATATACGAAATTTTAAATATATTAATTAGTTATAAATAATAAAGAAGCAGGGAAATGTTTTTTAGTGTCAAAACGTGAAAGAATTTAAGGTAGGGTAAAAAATAAATAGCTATCGTGGTAAAAAATTTCAGGTATCACTTAATTAATTATTTTGTCCAAAAAATATGATTCTGTTTAACTTAACAAAACTTATCTAATAAAATGAACAGGTAAGTGGAGTTTACCTTACGATACATTGGCGCATAGATAAACCTAAATAGCCATATATATCTGTGACAAAAAATATATGGTATTTCTGCAAGCATTCACCCCGTGGGTCTTGTTCTGTACATATTAGAGCACACTAATTTACCATCATATCTCAACTATTTGAACACGCGAAGAGGACATTGTCACAATTTAAAGACTTATGACCCCTACCAATTTGAAAATGACTGAGGGTTTACAAATGTGGATGTGAACTGGGCGTTAGATCGTAAGTCGTTGTGTGTTTTTTCTCTGTGTGGGTTTGTAGGGGGGAGTGAGTGTGGTGGTCTGTTTTAAAGTAGAAGTAGTTTGGTTGTAAGGGCATGTTGTGGTGCAGTAATATGTAATTATTCTAACAGGGTCTGTTTATCTATGTGAGAGTTTTTCTTTCACAGGGTAACACTGGGGTCAAGTCTACTATTCGTTAATTATTTTAGTAAAAGAAATAAACATTTCCCATTCATATAAAATAAAAGTAATTTACCGCATTTTAATTATTTACGTTTTTCAAATTTTTTATATTGATCTTTTCTCAGAGTTGTGCGACTGAGCGAGGGCAAATCTTTATTGGTTCACAGCATCAACTATTTTTTTTAAACTATTTATATATATATATATAATAGATGCCAAAAAATAATAGAAGAAAAAATAATATAGTGGAATTAATATATATATATAAATAAGGACCTCTCTTCACTCTGCTCTCATCTTCATCTCTATTAATATTATAATATAGTAATTATATATATATATAATTATATAATTATATATGATAATATATATATTAATATTAAATAATATATATATAATATAATAATTATATATATATATTATATATATAATAATATATATATATATATAATATATTATAAATAATAAATATATTAATATAATTATATATATTATATATATATATATGTATATATATATATATATATATATATAATATATATATATATTAACTATATATATAATATATATTAATATAATATATAATATAAATATATAATATATATATATTAATTATATATTATTAATATAGTATTATTAATAAATATATTATATATAATTATATTATAAAATAATTTTTTAGTAAAACCTATTATCTAATGAAACTTCGAACGAGTTTTTCAAACAAACACATAAGTAGCCAAAATCATATAATCATATCATCAAAATAATAATCATAGTAAAAAACACTTCACTAATCAAAAACAGCATTCTCGCACTAAAACTCTGACTAGGGAATAATGATAAAGGTGAAACGAGTAATGCTTAGTACCATTGAAGGATGCATGTTTGATTGTATGGAATGTGTTCGGCTGGTGTGGGGTTGAAAGTCAAGATCGGTCCCATTTTTTCCACCTCATAGCAATCCATTTGCTAATTTATAGGTCCACCACGATCATACTTAACCTTATGTACCCTAAATCCATTTGGGACAAGAACTGTCTAAAAATCTGGCCTAACAATAACCTTCTGACCATTTGTCGAAAATCGGATGTTTATAAAATAAAAAGCTAGAAAAATAAAGATACTTTCATTTGGGGAGGACATTTGTATCCAACTTGTATTCTTTTCCCTTAACTATTCTGGTCCTCACTCCTCAGAGTAGAGAGGTAATTATGATTATCACAAAAAGCCACTTTTAAGAAGATAAAGCGATGACAACCGGGAAAGATGATTGGACTGTTACGTTGAACTAATACGTCGACAGTTGCATATAGATTCGAGGAAGGCACCATGGGGTGTACTAGATTGAGTTCGTTCTAAATACACTGTCGGGGAGACTAGTCTATATTTTATATATCCTTTTTCACATAGAATTTTATAATAAATGATAAATTAAAATATAAAATATTATAGAATAACATTAAGCTTTGTTATTCACCATATAACTTAGTGACATGGTACACCGTATTTGTATCTGAATATCCATCATACCCTCTTCTCACCCATCTCACATGATTCATAAAAATATCCATGAACTCCACTACTCTTTATAATCTACGCGATTAAATATATATAATATAATATATACTTATTATATTAAGTATAATATATATATAATATATATATATATATATATTATATATTATATATTAATATATATATATATATATATAATATATTTATATATATATATATATATTATATAATATATATATATTATATATATATTAATTAATAAAATATATATATATATATATTAATATATATATATATATATATATATTATTAATAATATTAATATATAATATATATATATATATATTAATATAATAATATATATAATATATATATATATAATATATTATAATATATATAATATATATATATATAATTATTAAATTATATACAAGTTCTGGTGTAAAAAACCCCAAATATACATTATGTAATGTAGAGTTTATTGAAATGTCTTACCAAGTACTTATATTATTCTAAATATAAATCATGATAGTGAATTATCGTATTGACGATTATTTCACATTATTGAATTATATAAACTACTGCACTTCCTATTCACTTTTTTGAAGAAATCACATTTTATTATTTTTAATTTACACTTTTGTATATTTGACGGTCACTATATTAGTAATTTATTTGTAATTTATTCACATGTTTATTGAAATCCTTTTTGAGCACAAAGTGTTAAAATTCATCTGGCTTCTCTCTCCCTTACATCCTTTCTTAAAAAGTAATATTAACCAATGTACGAAACAGTCCCACATACACAAGTTACTATTTATATTTTTTTATTTATTTTTTTTATTTTTATTAATAAATATTTGAATATTATATTTTTCACAGTTAAATATTAAATTTCATTTATATATTTTTATTATGTAAAATTTTATATATATAATTCAGATGCTTAATTATAGTATATAGAATGAAACATTATTCAATTCAATAATACTTTAATATAATTTAGTGAAAATAATTCGCCCAAAAATAAATAAGCTTAATATATATATATAATATATTGTTAGGGCTATAACCCCTTAGAATTAACAGAATGAACAGGAAAAAATCAATGAACGGTATAATTAATTTCTTTTAAAATTTAAGATTTAACAAGGATTAATAAAAATACGTAAAGAATTATATGGAAGACTCCGATAAAAATATATGCTAGTTTCTATCTATCGATTTATCACAATAATGTTATTAAATATATTGTATTGCTTATTTGATTTCGCAAAAGCTTATTCATAATAGTGAGTTATATATTTTATAGCCTTGGTAAATGACTGATAGCGCACTATTAGTTTAACCTAATGTTAGTACTAACTCAGTAAAGGCGGAGCGCTATCATGAGTTAATCAGCATAGATATATCATAGTATTGTAACCATAGCTAATAATATTTTATTCACAATGAGTAATTAATTAGGCTGCTACGAGAAGAATATTTGCAATAACTTAAATATGGAATATATGAATATCTAAATTAATTGAATTAAAATATTGCTAACTTAAATGGTTTTAAATATAAGAATAATGAACATTTAGGTCTTTGTAGGTATTGGTCCGGCGGACATTTTAATGAGTGGATTGGATGAGAAAGAAATATATAGTAAATGCGAAACCCAGAACAATAAGGGTAATGAGGAGCAAAGCAGCGGGAGGTCCATAGAAAGAAAATTGATATATTTTCATATCTATACCCTTTGTACTTGGTTATAAGACACTTATAATAGAGGATCTATGCCGCATGGCCCTGGGAGAAGATATTGTAAGAAGAACAAGGACTAAAATGCCATGCCAATTGCAGGATAAGAAAAGAAATTCAACCATTGACCTAGGGGAGTATGAATAATATTTGAAACACGAATATTATTTAATAATAAGAATATTTATATTTCGTGTCAAACCTGCCCTTTTAGCTTATTTAAACAATAATAATTAATATTCATGCAATTATATTTATTTATAATCACTGTGTTGAATTGCATGTCATAACAGTATGATAATTACTATTATATTTGGGAATATAAATTTAATTAGTCAAAAATATTTTCTGACAACTGTGCACAAAAGTAGGCTTGATTAATAATACTCCATGCAGATGATAAACCCAATCTTTATATACAAGTGGAGTTTACTATATGGTTACGGTAAAGGAACTATATATATAGCAATCTGGATGATGCTATCACGTCCTATCTCGCCATTAACCACGAAGAGCGGCTTCGCTCTATTATTCAGTTCTTGAGCTGTTGAGGCTGGCGAGAGATTTAATCCTCCATAATCTGTATATGATAATTATCTTCCCATGTAGAACGTTATTTTAATTATTAATATGATTCACAATATAAAATGTGCATGATTTGATCATTAAACATAACTATTGATATAGAAGCGAATTGACGTGAATGATATTAATTAGAAGCTAGAAGTGAATGTGTTTTATTTAAATATAATAATTGGATATAATTAAATAATATGCGTAGATGTGATAGAGTATGATTGAATCGTATATAATAATTCGGTAATCTATATAGTGATAAAACATAAGAGATTTTTAACAAACCTTAAAGATTATGTAGAGAGTATTATAATGATTAGTGGCAAAGTTGATGTTCTATGAGTAGAGTATAAATTCTATATGAATAAATTCGAATATTTGGGATATGCGGAGTAGTGAGATAGATCAACTGAGATTAATAGTCTCACTAATAAAGAATATCTAGAATTGAATGAAAAGATTAAATGGTAAAGAAAAGTTAATAGTATATGCAAGTTATAATATAGAATGTGAATTAATATAATCTTGCTTAGATGATAATAATGCCACAATATTATTGATTGTTGTGTAATATAACAGTTGGTGTCACAAAGTGGCTTACTATTAATCTCTTATTACATGTAATTATATAGCTTTATCATGCTTCATATTTTCATGCTTTATTTAATTAATACCATAATATCTAATTATATATTTTTATTCTTCACCTCTTAATTTGTTAGTGTATTATTTCTCTATTATTTTACTTTATAACAAAAGGCCCGTCTAATGATCGACTCGGATGTTATTCAGTATAGACAACCTCCGACTCTTAAACCAAAGGCGAGGTCGCGCAGAGTACCGACAACTGCGTCGGTGGGCCTCACGAATGTGAACGTATTTATTCTACCTTGTGTTCTCTAGGTCACTGAGTCCTCGTCCTTACGAGGAGTATTATAATATTAAGTTAACACTTCCTCTTGAATTAGGAGCTCTGTTCCCGTGATGAATGACGGTAGTTTGATCTCTTGTAAACAATAAAAAACAAAAAAAAACAAGTATATTATATAATATATTAAATATATTATTATATTTATTTATAAAATTAATCTTAAATTATTATAAATTTATAATATATATTAATTATTATTATATAATCTTAATATATATATTTAATTTATTAATATTTATATTAATATATATTAATATTATATATATTAATATAATAGATAGTAATAGAATAGATTATAATTATTATTTAAATTATATTTGATTAATTAATTACGATCACAAATTAATTAGAATAAGTTAGAATTAATAATATATTGGTTATGTATCTCACTACAGAATTCATAGAATTTAGATTATTGTGGAATGTAGTATAGTTTAATAATGATTAGATATATCAGTAAAGAGGATATCTGAAAATATATTATGAAAGATTAATATATAGAATGATTAGATATAGCTCACATGTCAAACATGCTCTAATATGCAATGAAGTCAATGTTGTCTTTAATGCGTATGATGATGTTATATATTTAAATAGAGCATTATATTTTTTTAGGTTTATTAATTATCCATTAAAGAGCGAGGATGTACATTGAGATTATAAGTAGTGAGGAGTAATTGATATAACATTCAATTAAAATCACATAATGTTTAGACTAAAGGTAATGAGCTATATTTCCTCTTATGAAGGATAATGTGTGGATATATAAATATATAATTAAAATATAAAAATTATATTTATATCTTTTATTCTAAAAAGATAATAAGAATTCGTTAATAAGTAAACTATATCGAATTTCTTTTTTATCATAAAAATAGGTTAAAAGTCGGAACAAAATATAGAGCGAGAAACTTAATTTATATTTATGATTCACGACATGTATATAGAGTTTATTTATTATTTATTATTGCATACCTGATATAATTTCTGTAACGTATCTCCTGCAACCATATATATCGAGCTTATGAGTCCGCACCTTATATCTTGGTAGTCCGTCTCAGGAGAGCAGGATCTATACGGCATAAGCAGACTACGGACAATATGACACGAGACTAAGCCGGTACTAAGCTGAGACCAAAAAGTAGCGGTAATAGTATGAGCCACTAACTCATTCATGTAATATATTAATATATATATATATATAATTAATACTTATAATATATTAATAATATATTATATATATATAATATATTATATATATAATTAAATATATTATATAATATATAATTAATATAATAATAAAGATAATAATAAATATATATATATATATATATATCTATATATAATATTATATAATAATATATATATATATAATATTAATATATATAAATATATATATATTATATAAATATATATAAATATATATATATATATATTTATGGGTATTATACCCTAACAAGAGAAATTGATTAATATATATTAATAAATATATATATATAATTAATTATAATATTAATACACTATTATTAATACATTATTAATATTTTACTGGGGAGAAGATTTTTAAGTTTAAAGAAAAATATTATTTATATATAATATATAATATATAATTAAATTATATATATTAATATATATATGATATATATATTATAAATATATTATAAATAATTATAATTAAATAATATTATATATATTAAACATTATTAATTAATTAATATTAATTAATATAAATATATATATTAATAATATATATTAATTATTAATAAATATATATATATAATAATATTATAATATAATAATAAAATAATATATATAATATATAATATATATTATTATTATAATATTATAATAATATATAATTTATATATATATTAAATATATAATATTAATATTAATATATATAATATTAATATATTATTATTATATATATATATATTATAATATATAATATAATATTACTATATATATTATTTATAATTAATTAATATATAAAATATTAATTTATTAATATATTTTATATTAATTATTAATATAATATATCAATATCTATAATATATTATATATTAATATATATTAATATAATATATATCATATATATTAATATATAATTAATATTAATATTATAATTGAAATTAATAATAAATGAATATAATAAATATGAGACCGACAGTCAATTTTAAAAAATTACATAAAAAATTTAACTATATATTTATTAACATATATTTAAAAATAAAATATTATCTTTTTGCTCTTAACTTAATCTGAGAGCGAGAAGACTATGTATATATCTAAGATTTTAGCTATTCACCAGTCTTATAACTGTAGAGCGTGCGTCAATGCACGCGCTTATGACGTGAAACAGCTCATAAAGCGCAGCGAGCTCATGTGTACTACTCTAATAGTCTTATGCACACGACAGTATATAATAATGTACGAGGAAACACATTCTTTTGAAGAAAATTAACACGAGTATTGGAGATTTATACGCGAGACAAGTGTTACTAGACTGTATTAGTTAAAAGTAATATAAATCTGGAAATTCTAGTACGTCAAAATGGAAGCAAGACAAGTAAACAATGAAATGGTAATTTAATAGGGGAGAATACACAATGAAATAGATCAGTGATCACCTCTGAGATACGAATATAAGACTGTAGTACTAAATATGAGATGTCTGAGCACTATTTTATCCTTGTTGAAAAAAATGTTAAACATTATAGCACCAGAAAAATACTTCTAATCTAAGATACCAAATTGGAGCGAAACCAACTTTACCAAATATTGTTCTCAAACGTTTCTCACAGTTGCCTATCGGGGCAGATAAAGAGCATAATATGCTGTTTAACTGGGTTGAAAAATCTTCCAATGGAGTAAAATGCCATTAACATAAATTTACACTTTGTATATTTATCTCATTTAAAACATTATATTCTAGAGCACAGATAATACAAATACACGTCACTCGCCAGCATATCTGATAAACCACGCTTTGCTAAGAAGGTAAATTGGCTATCAAAAAAAAATTCATAGTTGGCACAAAATATCACCAATACTAAAATAATAGAAAATTGTGTTTGGTCAAAATTGTCTAATCATCTATCAGTTCATTATTCAGCGAGCACGTAAATCACTTAACATTAAAAGCAACAGAACTCAGTGTATATATGATATCAAATATGATTAAGAAGCTGAAATTTCTAGTACTGTAACACAATACCCTCATCAACACGATAAGCTAGCTAAAAAGTATCTCATCAATGCAGAGGTTAAAGAACTATGCTAATGGTGATGTGGATATTCAATTACCTATATTTCATAGTTCCTCTTCGAGTAGTAAAAAAAGATATCTGCATTTTGCTTTACTTATGCTACAATCTTATATACATGAGTAAGTTGTCGTGACTTTGGTGATCTGTAAAATAAATGGTGTACCAATTGATCTTCACTGTGCCTAATAGATTTATCTATAATAATGTATATTAAATATATAATTTTATTACATATTTTTAAAATATTTATTAAATATTATATACATTTTTTTTTTCAGATTTATTTAACACCACCACTAGGGAGCAGAATTAGCCTACTATCTAAATATGTGAAGTTACAAACGAACAGGAAAAATATAAAGTTAATAATATATATAAATAATTAATATAATATATATAATATATATATATATATTATATATATTAATAATTATATAAATATATATATATTATATAATAATATAATTATATATAATATATATAACTATATTAATAATTATATATAGGTAATAAAAATAGTTTACTTAACGCCTCAACACGGAAGACGGGAGCTTTCAAGCGGAATACAAAAAATAAAAATTTTCACAACATGTAAGCCTTACTTAGAGATTTAAATACATAAATAGATCGATTTTTAAGGAGGTCGTAAAATATGAAAAATAATAAATTAATTAATAATAGTGTAATTTTTTTTTAAAAATTCCCATGTATCTCTACTAGAAACTTTACATGTATATTGTCCATGATAATTTTGTTTGTCAGCGCCGTATAAAGGGAAACTATTTTTGTGAAATCCTGGTTAAATCATTTTTTATGTAAAAGGAAAATGTAATTTAAAGAAATACCTGCTCAAGGGTATATACTTATTTACCGCACCCGAACTGGCCAGGAGTTTCTGGGGTCTCATCAAGGACCTTTCCGGGGGAACTACGGGGTAGGACTAATTTCCCCCCTCCGGGTAGTGGTTCCCCCGCGGAACTCCCCGCTCTTGGGTTAATTTTTGAAGGTGTACGCGCGAGGTAGTTCCTCTACACCCCTCCCTACAGGGTATGGAAAAACGTCCACCATTTGGCCCTTGTGTTTGGCCCCCGTTTCGGCTCGAGCCTCCACTTTCATTTTCTGCATTATAGAATGTTTTGAATTTAATTAAGTATCATATAAAATATTTAATATTAATTTCGACCCCTAGAAAACATAGTGAGTAATATAAAAAATAAAAAAAAAAAAAAAAAAAATTTTTCAAATTTCATGACCAGGCTTAAGAATCATTCTATAATTATGTAATACTAGTGCTTATATACCTAGTGAATTTTTTTTTTGATCCGAGCTCTATACTCAGTTCCGGTGTTAGGGAGCTGTATAAAGTAACTTTATGTCCAATTATATACTTAATTAATTAATATACTATATATATAATAATATAATTAATATAATAATAAATATATATATATTAAATATAATATATATATATATTAATATATATATAATATATATATATAATATATATATATATATAATATTAATATATATATATTAATATATATATATATATATATATAAGAATATTTTTTATTATATACAAGGTGGTGGTTTATATATTCCAATCAGACGCTGGTTCCAAGAGGCATAGCAACTTGAAAGCCACGCAGGATCGTGGAAAGTGGTCTGAAATAACTTTTTTTGGTAGATATGCCCTTTTGGAGAAGGGGGTCCCCACATCTCGCCCCGCTCACGCTCATCACTGATCTAATAAACAATGAAAAAATACGTAGGTCGTCGCAATGGAAAAAGCCTTTCTTAGTTTTCTCTTTGTGAACACGTTCTAATGACACGTCCATCTAAATTACTCTTCCCCCGAACTGCGAGGAAGAGGGAGGAGGAGAAAAGGAAGAGTGATGTCCGGAAGCATAAAATTGGTTGTGTCGAGGGTAAGGAATGCTAAAAAAGATCTTTCATCATTTTCACGAATGTTCCTCTAAAATGACGAAATAACGAACCGAATCAGAGTTCAGAAGACCTCAGAAAAGAGCTTTTTCAAGTCGATTAAAGGGGCACGTTTGAAATATATATACATATAAAAAAATAAAGTAAATTACGTACACTCTATATATATTTAAGGACAGTTAAGGATATCTATAAGTATTGAGATACATTATAAATATGATCATATATATATATATATATCTATATAAATAATATCATATATATATATTATATAGCGTATATATATATATAAAATATATAAGGCTCCAATTCTAAACTAATTTTTTTTAACAGAAAATTTGGTATTAAAAAAACCGAAGAATTTAGTCAAAAAGTGTATTTAATTATATAATATATATCTATGTATCCTTTTTATAAACAGTAAAGTACACAATATTAATAGTACTACGGGACAGTATTTTCGTAAGCAGTAGATCTTATTTGAACTTTATTGAGAAAATGGATGTGATAGATCTAGATCTGTAAATGTGACAAATCCCTAAGATAAAACAAAACAGATTATACAGCATTTATATATGATGACTATTTCAGTAAAGTTATTTAGTAATTTTTTATAGTTGTAATACTTGTAAATAATTTTAAGAACACTTTAAGTTAACTAATTTGTACTGAAATTGTAATATTTTTAATGTATTGTATTTAATTATAAGAAAAATTTTTTTAAATTTTAAATTATACAGTGTAATACTAAATAGTATATTGTCGAAAGCACGAATTTTAAAATGTGTTCATGTATTTTATTCTTTCAAACCATTTCACGAGGTTTAAGATATAACATTAAGGAATAAAATAAATTTATAAAAAATTAAATCAAAGATTATATAATATATAATGTATACTTAATAGTTAACAATAATAATATGTAAATTCGTTTCAATTTTATGGCAAATTATAATAAAATATATAATTATATATATATATTTAATATATAGTATATAGTAGAGACTCCCTGGATAACAATCTCAAAGTATATAAGGTTTATCAAAACACCCCTACTAAGGACCATTAATCAAATATATATAATAATAGAGTAGTATATTACAAATAAATTTGTTAGATATTTAATAAAAGTAATTTGTAAATAAATATATATATTATATTATAATAAATATATAAAATCATGTGTAGATAGGCAATTTTCACATGTCTTAAAATATACATATAATATTCACTTTATCTCTGTGATACAAGTTTATTGATCATCAAAAAATACATTAGGTTAGGTATACTGGGAAGCTAACTAAATTACCATTAGGATTACGGTATGTTCCTACTGTGGTCTAACAGAGATCCATCTAGGTAGGTCCTACTAATGGAGGCTTAACAAGATCCATTAGTTATATAGTCCATACGGGAGTGCGCCTAATATGAGTTTGAGGTTACGGATAAATAAGTTTGAGCAGAGTAGAAAACAGGATTTAATATATATAGTATATATATATTATATACAATTATTGTACTATATTCCCATAGCTATAACCTATTAAAACCCTTCTTCTCCCTCTCTATCTAAATCTCTTCCATATATCCTATATATATATATATATCTCATATATACCTATCTATCCTCTGGAAGAAGGGGCAACAATAGCAATCTATCCCATCTCTTCACACTCCCTCTATACTCTCTTTCATCATCTCAATTCTACACATATAATAATATATTAAAATAATAGTAGATGACATCCAATTTATATTACCATTTAGCGTTACGAGATCTTTACTAAATTTTTACCTTCCGACTCCTTAAAGCGAATAGAATCAATTTAAATACTTTATTAATGGTAAAGTTAATAAATAATTATTAATCATACTATATATAATATATATATATTATATAATAATATATAATATATAATATAATTAATATAATATATATAATATATAGTATATATAGAATATATATTATTATTATTATTAAACTAGTATTAATATAGTAGATGGGATCGATAATTTCCGTCAATCGTCTCAATTACGGACTAAAAATTAATAGGCAATTATTTTATTTAAATTTCATTCAGTCACACCTATGAGCAAAAATTAACCCGGATCTTATTATTTGTCGACACTGTATCGTATTAACACATGATGCATTATCAGAATATTTCGAATAATTAATTTACTCATAAAATCAATACGATATAAAATAATACATAATGAGAATATTTTAAAAATAACAATATATACGAGATATATACTACGAATAAATCTTTTTATTTGGTTTATCTAATAATAAACAAAAAATCTGACCTATTATCGAGATTTAGACCAATAAGTAGGATTAGTATTGACTTCGCTGTAGACTGTGTCAAACTATAAATTTAAAAATTATATTTATTATATTTATGATAGTTATTTATAAAAATACTTATTATTATTTAAGTTATAATACATATTATATAATGATAATAATAGGCCTTAAAAGCCTCCTAAAAGCCAGTTTCATTTGAGGCATATCTATTACATAAGACAATAATATCTATATAAAGCCGGTTATAATATATATAATATGGCTAAAATGACCAAGACAAAAATTCATAGATAACAACTTTTTAATAATTATATATAAAATCTAATGATTGCAAATAAGATTGCAAATCATTAAGCGAGACATAAGTAATCACTACTATATTTATAGTAATATAAGTATAATAATATAATTAAAAATATTATAACTATGCTAATAATATATATATACCTATTAGTATAGCCTAGAGGTATATATTTAACAATATTCTATAGGATGCTATAATAGAGGTGCGCCTTATTTTCCATGAATTACGTATAATTATACCATACACTCCATTATACTCACTATTCAAGACAATACATCAATAAACTAGCAGGTGGAGTGATTATGAGAGGGGCTTCGGCCTCGAGCCCTCACGAAACAGACGCAATATCCTCTCTTAGTTTGCTCGCAGACAGAAACCGGCACATTGAGAGAAGGGGGATTTCATACCCCGGAAGGGGACACGCTAAGTCCCCTCAGTAGTTCCATCCGTACGCACACGCCGGTAGAGTACTCCGAATTGGTCTCTGACTATCGCGGAGTATAAATAATTGCAATTAAAATTGCTACATAATAAGTACCAAAAATGAAATATTACAAGTTTAGTTAAAGACTTAAATAGTTATAAACCATTTTAATTCATGTAAAAAATATATAATTAATAATAATATAATATATATATTTATAAATATATAAATATAAAGATATATATTAATATTAATATAATAATAGTATATATATAAAATATAAATTATCGTATATATATTATATATATAATATAAATATGATATATATATATATATATATATAGATAATAGTATATAAGATAGTATATATATATTATAATATACATTAATAGTTATATATAATTTTTTTTCAAAAATATTTTTCAAAAATCCAATGAAAAAAACCATAATTCTCTCATGTTTTTTCAATCATTTTTAACATCTGCTAAAAAAATGAGGGTAAACGCCACCACTAAATAATGTATTAATATTAGAAGCGGGCTCACGCTTAGTTCCACTTTTTTTATTCTAGAGTGCCCATATTCGCAAATGACACATCATATGTAATTAATTCATCTTACTGGTTGAAATAGACATAGATTATATCTCTATTAGTAACATATATGTAATCAAGCTTAAGACACTACATATATATATATATAAATATATAATATATATATCATATAGTATATATAATATATAATATATATAATATCTATAATATATAATATTATAATTAATATATATTATATATCTATATATTATATAGTATAATACAATTAAAAATATAAGTATATATATTATATAATAGTAATATATATATAGAATATATATTATATAATTATATATTAACTTATATATAATTATATATATATAATATATACACTAAATTGATAATTATATATATAATGATCTGAGGTTTAATATCGATTAATCGATTATAAGTAATCAACATATAAAATAAACGATTAAAACTAATGTTAAAACGAAAAAATAATTGAAATTTCTACCGTACTGATCCAATATAAGTGGACCTATCCTAATATTTACTTACGATAGTAAAATATGAGATGATACCCTATACTTAAAGTGTTAATATACATTTCAAAAAAGATAACTATATATTTCAATTCAACACTAAATGAGACGTATTAGTAATATATTAGGTTTATAGCAAATAAAAAAAAAAAATATACTGATAATATAAATTTATTTTGAGTCCAAAATAGAAATCTTATTTGTGCAGTTTCATTATAAATCTAGGTAATTTAAGGTCATTATAATTGTTTTAGATTTTTGAATTGATTACCTAAAATGACAATTATAATTTCTACTTTCTATTACATTCAATCGAATTGGTAATGAATCCCATTATTTTATCTTACTATATATGTAAGATCCATAACTTAGATTCACTAGATTTGACAGATAATATACAAGCGAATATTTATAAGATAATTCTTTATACGATTATATACTTTTAATCTTTTTTATAATTGTTACGTTAACTATAAATATAAAATTTTTAACACATATAGTGATAATTGTCTTTAGAAATATAGTATAAACCTCAAGTCCATTATCATTTATCCTTAAGTTTTACTATCTCAGGATCCAATGAGTCTTGGCAATACGTTAATAATCTAATAACATATAAATCAAAACAAAATTAGAAAACTAAAACAATTAAGATTATTAAATATAGTGAATAATCTGCAAACTATAATAGGAAAGTTAATATTATATCATTAATCACATAAGTTACACAAGAATTAGTATTTTTATTTGCAAAGATAAAAAAAAATCCAGAAAAATAACTTAAATGGCTTAAAAAATAAGAGTAGGATTTTATGACCAACCCTGTCATATAATCAACATATTCATTATATCCACATCACATCTTACTAGACACACTACTAGAAACCAATCCCTATATATCATAATAGAACGTATTTTAGCGAGAAAAAATTTAAATATGCAGTACCACAATACGATGTGTCACTTTCCTGCATGATAAGTACGAAGCAAAGTCGGCGAAGCTCAAAGAGTTGTAAGAGTATTATCTTAGGCGGCACACCACACGTGAAATAAAATCCACTATCTGTCAGTCTCACAGGTAAGTAAAGATAATGCGCCCATTACTATATAGATATAAGTCGTGTATCGTATATAACGTCATACTTATTATCCTCGACTGAAATGTATTAAATCGTATTTAGTATAGATATTACAGAAGGAAATATTAGAAATTGTATATAAGAGTATGATAGAGAGAGTGTGTAATATATTATGAAAGAGACAAATAGATGATGCTCGCTGGACTTAAAAACAAAGATTAAAGAAACGTGAAATGATGGTGGGGTTATGTAAATGTTTTTGGTTATGCTTGATATATAATAAGAATGAAGTAATAGTGAGGAATAGATAAGTATTTAGCAACTTCCGTAATAAGTGGTGTGGTAGAGAGCTACTGGTAATATTGTATATAGTGTGTGAGTACTAGAAAATGTATCTATATAAGGTAACATTAAGATATTATTGAAAAGGATATCAAAATTTGTGGTATGTCACGAACTATGATCCATCTATAGGTATATGTCGAAAAGGATAATGAACATATTTCTGGCGAACAACACATGTTTGTTAAACGAAACCTTCTGCTGAGATGGACGAGAGAGAATATACATAGACGTTACCTTCATCTTGCCACAATCGCCATCATCATCAATCAGTCCAACTTCGAATATTGATACTTTTTACACACACATTGTTCAGTTATACACAAACAAAAACACAAACAAATAACAACTTAATATAATAATAAATATAAACAAAAAGATACGTAATAAAGTTTAATCTATATTTAGAGACGATAGTTAAAACATGAACTCTCACAAAAATTCAACTACTGATCCGAGCTTTGGTCTCAATATCTATCGAAAAACGTCATACATGCAATCACAGAACGCGCTCAGTTTTAAATTATATATTAGAAAAGAGAGTTAAAGACAGCCAAAAAACTATTGATATTAAAGAAGAGGTATGTGATTAGAGAGTTCAGTAGAGCATGTCAGTTGAAATAGCGATAGAAGAATAAGTAATCCACAGCAAAGCGAATATACCGTGCAATGTATATAATACCAATTATCACCAATACTCGTCCCACACACTCCAGATTAACTGCAAATCACTTAATTAGTTACTAACGAAAGGCGTCATAAATGAGTGTTGTACGCTAGAGAGTGTAATATATGAATTCAATCGAAGCACTTGCAAGCGCAGTAACCTACATAGATCGAGAATAATATAACACCTAACATTACGAGTACTACGCCAAGAGATTATATGAGAGTAGGTCACAGGAATAGGATGATACTAAGAACAGTTTATAAGCCTTTTGGGCGTTGACTCGACCCTCTGCCATAAACCGGTAAACTATAAAATATATTTAATACTAAATAGTAGGAACAGCCACTAGAATCACTAAGATAATTCGATTTATAACTAGAACACAAAGTAACAGTCCCTCATCTTCCATTCAAAATACTATTTTATCATTTTTCATTAGATATAACTATATTATTATAAATTATTTAATATATATAATATATTAATATTATATTAGTTGAGTATTCAACAAAGAAAAATAACATTAAAGTAAAATATATTAGATCATTTCGTGTTATCATATGAATGAAGCAAAATCCATATTTTACGAGATCAATCGTCACTAAGGTAATTAATGTAAATGACTATCATATATTATATATTATTCTATTATTTAATGTATAATATTAATTATCTTATAATTATTGTAGGAATATTAGGAAGCATAATGTTTTATATGTTAACAGATTGAGGGTAGACTTATGTGATAAGATGCAGAGACAACATATTTTGTAATATTCTGGTCTGGGAAAATAATTCGGGAATGAGGTAAAACCACTCGAGACTCTCTCACACTGTATCCTACAACCCTCCGTTATTATATCCAGATTACATTCAATATTAGTAAAGATTGAAGTATCTCATCCATGTTTGGCCCACGTAGCCGGACGTTGCAGTCGCACACTTGATAAATTATACTTATGAGGACCTCATATGTAGGAAGAAGAGAATCTTTACGGCGGAAAAATCAGAAATATTATAGCTATCCTTTAAAAATTACATAAATAAACGAGCAAAATATAGTTGAGTTGTTTATTAGACACCTGTTTTTTGAGCAGTGCACATAAGGCACCAGTAAAGAAATTAATAATCTTATATATTATAATAATATATATAATATTATTATACTTATAATATATATATAATTAATATAATATAAATAATATATAAATAATATATATATATAATATTAAATATATACTATATATACTATATATATAAAAATGATATAATATATTATAAATATACGTTATATAATATATATATATTATATATTATAAAGGTGTAATTGAGTATATATAACCAATATTATCCGACTATACATCGGTCACGCAATCTGGCAAACAATCCCTCCCCAAAAATTAAGTTATTAATTATTCTATTTAGACATACGAAGCTAATCGTGAGCAATCGCTCGGCCCGAGAACATCGACTAGGGATGTAAGTGGGATAGCGGTTAGCGCGTATAATTAATATCACATACCATAACCAGTATATATTACCGAAATATTAAAAACACAAAAGAATATTAATCTTACTACTATTATATATATCATATAAATTATAATAATATATAATATCCACCTGATATGGATTATTAGGCGGTTATTCTATCACTCAAAGTGATGTTTTATAATATAAGCGACTGTCAGGCTACAAATATGAAACGTACTTGTACACTGTCAAAATCCGTGTAAACGATAAATACAAGTCGCACTATACGAGACATTTGCTATGTAATATTTAAACGAAGCTTTAGGGGATGCCATTACTATAATATCGACGAACTAATAGTTATTCAAGTGGCTCCAATACTAGCTATCAAAGACAGCCGACAAATATTAATAAAGTACGACACCTCGTTGCGAATAGAGCCCTTATATCGTTATCAAGCAAATTCGAAAATTCTCAAAGAGCGCTAATAGTGAAGTTGTCTCACCCTTAGTTTAAGTTGGACTGGAGAGAGATCCCAGAATCCGCGATTCAGTCACCATAGTGACTCTCAGAAACATAACTAGTTTGGATGAAAATGGCAGCATAGAATCAATCATAAAAATACGAATACACTAAACTTAAAGAGCACAAATCCCCAATCTTACACAATTAAACAAGCATGCATTACAAGAGACTCATTGCTCCCACGAATAAACTCTAGTCTGAGGATACGCAGAAGAAACAGAACATTTTGCTCACAACATTCTACTTCCAAATTTCAGATTCGTGAACACCATAGAGGCACACAAGGTTTTCTGAGGGATAAGGATGTTAGTCTAACATACAGTACACAACTTTATCTTTTTGCCAGGAATGCTATGAATGCCTCGGAGAAGGTCTGATCGCAGTATAGCGCCCTCTATCTCGCGAAATTTACTGAATCGTATCTGTTATATGCAAGCAAGGAGAGTAAAATAAATCTATTGAGGTTTTTGAGAGCAGAGAGAAATACCTGAAGGAGCACAAGGTATCGCAAATGTCGCAAGCGAAGAGAATTGAATCTACATCCGGTCTGACTCAAACAAAGATAAAAAAAAAAACGTTCAAAAAATGAGTGGTGTGTTGTGGTGTGCTAACTGTTCCGAGTAGAAACTTAGCGTATGAAACAAGTAGAGCAGGGTGAGATATAGAACACGATCAAATTCTGGATATCAGATCATACGCGGTATAGGGAGTATGTCGACAAGGATATTGTGTTGATATATTCTCAGAAGATAGGTCTTAATTAACGTATAGATTTTGATAATAGCGCAAACATGTGTGGTGTCGAGGATCAATCAGATCAATCTGCGTCCTCTGCAGAACGTAATTTCATAAATGAGATACCGAGACGCCTAGCAATTATAGAATTCAATCTGAATAAAGACGACTTGTCAATATGGGTGTAAGATAGAAGGATGTAGCGCAGTCCGATGCTCACAATTTTGGTCCCATTCATATCTTATTTCGGGTAGGAATTTTTATTATTACTGATATTTGACTAACCATTATATTATTAAATCCATACACTACATTATTAGAGTTATAGCAGAAGCTCTATAGATTATCAATTAGTATTATGGGGAGTCTAATCTCAAAATAATTTAATTCACCATCTCACTCTATTCAGCTAAATGAGTGCACTGACTATATAATAATGTGCTCTTACATGTTAATATCTTCACGACTTATATAGTTTAGTGTTAATATAATATTAATTGTAATATAGAATTTTGTTGTATTAATGATATTTATTAATTATTTCCACAAACTATATAACATGATTATTATGATTAGTATTGATGTTAAATAGATGGAACCCATACCACCAGCAAATCATTAGCCAATGAAGTTTACCAATGTCATACACACATAAATATTAATTTACAGTTTATCCAGTCAATATAAATCAGTAAACCCAATATTTATATTGATGCTAACTGTAAATGCATTTACGTAAGTAGGGTCGTGATAACGCGAGTGTCGAGGAATTTAAAGCTCCTAATCGTCAGTATACTGGGCTTATTTAAGTCTTGGAGCGCGCGTAGTGTGTATGACGTATTATACTCCAGTCGAGAGAACGAGTGATTAATCTTACCAAGCCAAGCCGATCACACGCCACCATAATTGAAAACAATCCAGAGGGTTACAAGATTGAAATGGTTGAAAATTTGGAGAAGGACAAGATGTATATTATAACCTTTACGCTGACGCAGAGAACGCTATGAGAAAGTCTAAACCATACTAAAGCCCGATTCGTGAGAGAGCATACGAGACCTCCTACCCACCCCCGTGGCAGATAAGGAATTAGTCTTCTCATATCAGGCTATAAAACTTGTATAGCGGGAGCAACAGAAAAAAAGGCAGTAACTAAGTTAGTGTCATAGTCTCGAGTAATAAAACAGAACTCCAGTTCCTTTGTAGGTAAGCGACTATAGTAGAATCCGTCGAGAAGAGAGATTGCAAAATAACATTTTTTTGTTCACTGAATACGTAGAGAGCCAGGTACATGGGAAGAGACATCCCCAAAAGAGAGCGACATACATGAAAACATACGGATTGCGAATAGCAGATGAGAAAATGAAAATAGAAAAAGGTCTTGAAAATATGGATAAGAAACGTAGATTGAAAGAGAAATGTGTCTGATAATAGATGATGAGATATGCAAGCGAGATCAACTGCGATGCGGCTCCGAGGCTCAGGGCGATGACACCGAGAGAGAATTATCGTGAAGATTAGACCGAGAGGCTAAATTTCGGCGAGGAGAAAAGATTATAAACAATATTGGGGAATTTTGGAGTTAGAGTACTAGTACCATCGCAACTTACGCAAGAAATATGCGAAGTAGGGCCGAATCAACGGTAAAATAGAGCTGACGTTGAGAGGCTACCCACCTTAGAGGGGCCCGAATGAAGGTATATCATCCGAAATCAGAAAAGTAAGACAAAAACGAGGAGATACACAACCCTGAGAACAACCACAATCGCAGAAAAGAACGAAGAAGTCGCCCCCCTCAACACACACAGCGCGAATTGAGCGAATTGAAGGACGCTCGAAGCATAGAAGGTCTGACGTCGAAGCATAGAAGTCTGAGAGCAGTGACCCGTGGCCTATCGTCAAATGCCCCGCTATCATACAAGCGCCAACCACCCAAAGTCCCCCGAAGCTTAAGACGCGAAAAACCATAAATCGTTAATACCCTGCAAAACGCGCATTACGCCTAGAGCCAATCCGAAAACGTGCTCGCCGCACCGCGCGCGCGCAAGTGCGACCAGAGTGCGAAAGCGAGAGCCCCGAGAACACGCAAAGTAGTTTCTTTCGCCACGTTGAGAATTAATCACACATATATAATGCCTATAGATATTTGAGCATATATTACGAGGTGTAGCTAAGAATTATCCAAACATACACAACAATATATGAGCTACAGGTTTGCGATTATTTATATTAGTAAGAGTTTTCATTTCTTTCGAATATTCGGTGGAACGTGAGAGCTTTCAACACACACTAGTATTTAGTCAATCTACAGAATTCATAATGAAATTATTTAATTATCTGCGTATGAGGTTATTTTGCTTAAAAACCTGATAGATGATAGTATTATTACTGAAAACAAGTTTGTAAACAGCTCAACTTCACAGTGAATCAATTTCGAATAAGAAGCAGGAAAGTCAGATTACAGAATAAAGCTATGACGATATACACACATCAGCTTATAAACGCAGTACCAGATGCGAGATTAAAGTCTAACCACCGCATCCTACCCTCCCACCGCCACCGCAGCACATCTATTCGTTAGATGAAAAGCCATTTGTATTGCACATCGCTCTCTTTATTTACGATAATAGAATACACTTTGCAACTATTTCTAGCTGATAAAATCGAGGAAAAGCGAACAAGTTCTGAATAATGATTAAAACGAGAAATTTTCACACGACAGGCACCTGTCTCTAGCCGAATGGACAACAGAGAATATTTAAAGCACCGAAAAGCTGACAGACACCTATTCATATTGAGGCAATATAAGATATTTTTATTTTTACGATATTGTATAACGAAATTACGGAGGCAAAAACTATGAAGAATGAAATAAATGCTTGCCTGCCCACCTGCTAAGTGTCTTGCTGTACTGCAAGCGAATGATAACAGTCTCGCCGTAACATATCCATGTTTCATGCTTACTATCATTTAATTATCACTCAAAAACAAGTTAAGATGCTATTTAGTAGCCAATCGATTCAAAAATATCACCCTTCAATATAAATGGAATCACTTATAGCGCAATACATCTCTGTCTAAATACCTATAAACAAGTTGATGTAATAGCAATGCACAACAAGATGAACCAAAGAAATTGCTGAAGACTTCACAATGAGGTGTTCCATCAAATATTCCAATATAAATATATCTTCTAACAATTTAAGAGGTCTATCTATCATTAGAATATTAAACAATATAAATTATATATCATTTGAACAGTATCTATGATGCATATATAAATTTAGAAATTAGAGTATTTTAGCAGAGAAATCTAAATTTATCAAGTTATTTATTCATTATTATCACTCAATTCATAAATTAATCGTATCATATTTATACTATCATATAATGAGAGCTAAATGAAATCAAAAATAAGGATAACACCGCCAAATAACGTACGAGAGGACGTGTTCAAATCCCCACGAATGAAGCTCATACTCAGCCCACATGCCATTCATCTTTAACAACATATATACTATAATAGTATAACAGTATTTTAAACTCTTGAATTCGGACAAAAGAGAGATAAAAGAACAATATCAATAAATGTTGTGTATTAGACCATAACGATAATACAATAAATAGTTTCCTACACATACGTTAAAAGTTCCTAAAAGTTATAATATAAGAAGTTACTAATCTTAAATACCTCACGGTTTATAATTTACTCTGTAACGAGCTTACAACCCTAATAAACATCCACATAGTAATAGATTGCTAGAGAGCGTATACTAAATATCTTACTCAGATTAGCGAAGTTGAGACGGTTAAATAATCTAAATCAACCATTATATGAACATGAGTACTTCACACTATAGTACAAATAAAATTATTAACTCACATATCTATTTAGAGAAAATATTAAAAACCGATATCATTAAGGAAAAAGAGATAGTAAGAGGACTTACTTTTTAAGTATGATAGAATTAATTAATTAAACACTAGTTAATATTAAAAATCGACATCGCCCAACAGTGAGTTCAAACCTAATTCTCTCTAATACAACGATGCTCGGGCATCGGCACCGAAGAGGTCAAAAAATCCTTCATAATCTAAACTAGACACTCCTACTAATAGATAGGTAATAAGTTGCGCCGTTCAATAGAACAATCTAATTCATATATTCTATATCTATTGAGCTATGCTGAACTAATAATAGTAATAGAAAACGTTAGACAAACTATAATAATAATCGAGAAGCTATATTACAATATAAAAGGTTGAGTACGAGGTATTTATTATATAATCAATAGTAACCTTATAGATTACTATACTTAATAAACGAGAATAGAGGAGAGGAGACTTTTAAAGTTTCAATTTAATCGCCCATTCGCGAGAAAAATTAGGCTCTAATTCGTTCCAAAGCCGCCCATCCCGTGAGAGATAAAACACTTATAATCTCCCAGTGCGACTTAGAACAATCATAATATACGAATAGATAAGGTTATAGTAAGTATATATAGCGGTTTTAATTAAGACGTCTATTAGTGACATATATATAACAGATAACGATTAAATTTCGAAGTAAGGTGATAAAGAAATATATAAGACACAAATATTTAGTGAAGGAGACCTTATAAACCTATACGCTACAGTACTATTACTAATATAGGTTTTATAAGCGCTAATAACAACACGCATATAAATACTACAAAACTAAGACTATACTATAAACATAGTTGGTAAGTTACAGAGAGCGAATATAAACGTAAAGAGATATACTATTAGAGTAAGATAACGAAATCTGAGTAGACATCTTCCCATTTGCAGTCAAGCTATACTTTAACAGGATCCTAGAACCAAATGAAAACACAGAGTTTATGTACGTTATGTTTTTTCCCAGATCCAGATATATGAGATTTAATTAATAATTGAATTAGTAATTGACGATGTTGTTCGTCTAAGAACATAAATCACATTTATTAAATTTTTTATTATGAATCAATGCTAATAGCAAAAATAGCTATTGAGCAGACAGAGTAACTGTTAAGCAAACTCTAACAAAACAGATAAAAACAATCCAACTGTAAGATAACAATGCGCTAGTTTATCTACAATCGAGATATATATATACAATCGCTGTGATGTCATAAATCATATTCTCGCGTCGCACTCTGCTGTTGGCAAAGAGAGGCAATGACGAACCCCTAGAAGTGCATGTAATTATATTGAAGTACTTCACACAAAAATGGCATTATCTAATCACTATTGGCGATTGGCTATTAGATATCCACACACCATTATTATCGAATCTACAAAATAATAACATCTGATCTTGAGCCATCTGTACGTTCCTCTCGCAATTAAATCCGTCAAAGATCTCTGTATTGCAACAAAAACCAATAACTCATACGCGACAATTATTTTAGAGAAAGCCACATATATGGGTTAAAAGAACGAATCATGCCTACGTAACGATATATGAGCAATCGATCGTGCGCCCAAGGTGAGCAACACTCTATACTGGTACTAAATCCTCACGTAGAGTACGCATAATATCTGTAGTTAAAATAAAAATAACATGCGACCGTTTACTTCTTATGTAAGTCATTTTCATATAACGTTAAATATATAACACAGAGTTTAATATATCCTGCATGTAAATATAGTTATACTATATAGGAACGACACTATGAGCTAAGCGACAAACATATATTTAGTAGTAGAAATCTCTAATAAAAGCCTTAATGATATTCTAACTTATATAAATATAGGAATTAACATATATTTATTACTCACCTATAACTATAAATAAGTTTCTAACTTATAGCCATCGATGTTAAGGACTAATGACTTATCTCTGAGCAATATGTGAACAAACGTTTAGAGAAATTATAAAATCAAAGAAATTTATTTCATACTTAGTACACACATAATTAAATACAGCTTTTGGACAACATTTATTATGGGAATCTAAAGGGAGAAGGGGGCGAGGGAGTTATGAGAGACATTGGAATGAGGAATAGGAATAAAAATAAATAACATTGTGTCTATTACTCTAAGCAGGTAATATTGGTTACTTTTACTAAATTATTGATCAGAAAGTGGATTGTTTTATACAAAGATCCATGTCATTATAATCTGATGAGTACGCCAATCACGAACAAGCCTCATGTGCCAGCAGACCCAGCTGCATGCTAACGCACAGTCAGACCCGAGACTCGAATGCAAGTTTCACAGTTTAAGGCGAAAGCCTATATATACCACGGCCAATGATTAAGTAACACGAGCCACTTCCCAGATAAAAAAGGACTATATCAGGAGAGTCATGAGTAACTATCTTTATACATATATGATTGACCGAGATCATGCATATGCGTATACATACTTAGATACTGATGATTTATCTAAATAAACTCTACAAAATCTTAAATGGTGACCTACTTCAGACAAAATCATTTACGGCTAGCAATAATAGTGGGACAACATATTAGTTCCGTGCACACACTCGTATAGAGCAAAAACTATACAATTCGTATTAAAATTACTATAGTGACCTATCAGTAACAGAGAGAAAGCGTGTAGTAAATATACTCTGCGAGTATAACTTCTTGATACACAACAGAAGAAAACACGCAATTCAGAGAAAGATAAGAAATAAAAGAGTATATAGGAGATTAGATAATAATAAATAAATCTATTCAAATTATCGGAATTACGAAACTTAGTAGTCATTATCATTATAATGGTATTCTAACAAACCGCGAAACCCTACTTCATATTAAATGCGAGCACACCTATCGTGACTTAAATGTAATTAAAGAAAAGGCACGCTAATATATAAGCCTCAGAGCTATTGAGTTCTAAATCCTCGAATCTCTATACCATTATGTTCCATCAGTTACGTAAGATATGATAATTTAAGTGAGCGTGGCATATAGATATGAAAAGAGATTTTAAATATTCGATCAAATAAAAAAACCATTCTAAATATACAGATAACACGATACTTATAATACATACTTTGATCAATCAAAATAACTTTGTCTTGAAGTAGTATAGCATCAACTTGATTACAACACCATCGATGATAATTTTAACCTAGTAAGATCGTTTTTTTTGGTGCATATTCGATATAAGCACTTCCATCTAGTGTCTAAACACTCATATAGCTAAGTAAGTTTGTTAAATACTCGCAGGATATTATTACGTAACATATATATACTAAGCGTATAAATCGTGACTATTATATACACCACTATATTCATATCACAATTTAATAGTAATTACCTAGTTTAAATATATTATTGAGTAGTACACTAAATAGACTAGAAATTAATGAAGAAATCAAACGGTACTATAAATACATATAATCAATATTATACAGAGAACACATACTGAACTTACGTATTAACTCTCTAATTATACTCCTCACACGTATACGTCAAATAACCAAAACCGATATCAATAAAGTTTTAATATATTTTATAAACTAAAAAGTCTGGACTACATTATATGTTACTAAGTTATTATAAAATGCTTATACAAGAGTCATATAATAATGAGAGAGCTTATATGATTTATCTTTTCCACCAGTTACGAGTGGGCAATGAACTTTAATAGTGTGGTTTAAGAAGCTTAATAATGAGTATGACTACTTGAAATAAATTAGATCTATTATATGTAACATGGTTGAGTGAATGTGGGGAATAAGTCACAGACGGCGTGGTTATGAAATCAGAACTTACGAAGTTGACTGTCATTTAAATCAAAGTGTGTTTAATGACTCAAACAGTATCTAATTCCTATAAACAATTATATTAAGATTTATCGAAATAATAAATGAATATAATATATCAATATTAAGAATAAATAATTATAATAACCACAGATAATGTAGCGATGAAAAAATGTTTTAGAACTGATAAATATACTTTGTTCTTTTATCATGTCTTCACCTGGAGCCACAATATACACCAACAAGAATAATTGACAGGTATGCTGAAAATCAGAGAAACACAAAATCATCTAAATGTAATACGCAGACAAAGAGATAAATTATAAAAAAAAAATGCTACAAAAAGACGCGGGAAAAGAAAAGAACCCAGCAATTTACACCAATAAAGCTCACCGCCCTCGGAACCTATCAAATGTATAAATGCAAAATCGCACATAACAAAGACACAAGAGAGATCCTACACCAACATGCTTATCAGGTTAAGTCTCAAGGAAAATAAACCAACGTCTGGCGTGGCTACCAGAGACCCTGCGAGCGACGGACTAAGATATTCGTCCAACTTTACACGGGCGAGAGACGAGTATGCGCCGCGAATGCCTAGTCGGGGCAGCCGAGCACACATGCGAGCCGCTCGACGGTGCCTACGCTTATGAACTGAGAGACACGGAGACTACGAAAATACATATTTGTCCGCGCGTTAAGAGCTATATCTAGACAACCTTTAATCCGCGTGCGCCATGCGTGGCTCCAATGCGCACTCCTGATACATCGAAATCGCACACTCCTCAGACAATTTTCTATCGAGCACTGCGGAAGTCATACACATACACAATGCTATCGATATTCGAATCTCCCCAAGTGCTCTAGGTAATAATATACTTTTTACTTCGTTACAAATGTGGCTTTACAATAGTAATTAACAACTACACTCCACATCACTTTATAACCAGCCCTCTAGACCCTAAGCTAGCGACCGATTCAGGCACTTTCCACATGATCCAACCGCACAATCTCAGAGCCACCAGTCTATCACATTATTCTCCTAGTATTACCTTGACGCAATCATCTCGACCACCCTCCTTCCACTCAAATACCTGTACAAGCATCAGGCATATATTAGAATACTCAAAGATGCTCCTCTCGTAATACAATATATTCTCCACACAGTACGCACAATCTCCATATAATATGTCACACATTGTAAAGCAGCAGAAAGAACTTACGATCTAATAGCTCTTATATTCCAACCATTCTTTCCACATGAAAAGATCAGCAAGATCAATACTAACAAGCAGATAAAATGGTAAAATGAATACACATAGAGTCACACCCGCTGAACACTAAACCCGCACACATTCTCAGCTTAATATCACCCAAAATCGACGGCGAAAATACCGTATGCACCAACTCACAAAGAGTGCAGAAGAGAAGTCCCTTATGACATTCACCAAAACGATTTAATATTACATCACCAGACACACCTATCCTGCAGTAATAGCTTTCACTATCAACTCTCATCGTCCGTGCCTTTCTCTATATCAACCTATACCCTAAATGATTAATCACTACGACACTTATAGCTATGGCTGCTGCAACATATCATTAAGACTAACTATTACCATATAATACTCACACTTAGCGAGAGATTCCTCACCATAACCATATACCCTTACTCTTGATCCACTTACTTCAACGCCCTTCTCTTACGACACCTTACCGGCCAACTTCTACTCCATACCCATCAAACTCTACTTCAATCGCCACACAGGAACCAAATCATCGCATAAATAGGTAAGGGGCACCGCGCCACTCAATCCATTCCTCACACATTCTAACCACACACCACACTTATACAAGTAAATTTCCTTGCCTTCCTCCTTTAGTGAGATGTGGAAGCATAAAAACCTTTTCTTGTATTTTGTAACATCAATGGAGCAAAAGAATCCCAACAAAGATTTTTTGCTTCGACAATGTCCTTAATAAAACGCGAAATCCATTAGCAATTGGAATTATACAAGGAGACATGAGAACAACCCTGTCTAATCCTCACCGCCCTAATTATGGATGTTCCAACAGTAAAAGGCAGACTATAATCGACTCGATCTGATGGACTGTCAAGGACTTGAGATAATAGCTCAGAAAATGGGTTCGAAAAAGCTTTGAGACCTGGTAATTGACCAGCGAAGTCTTTTCATCTTAAATTAAACGTAGAGAGGTCTAGTACCTAACCACTCCAGAAGAAACTCAACTGGTATTCCAAAAGTACAAGCATTATACAGCCAAGCACCAAAGCACGCATGAGCGTGATGTATTATAAAAATGTGGAGAAAACGCCCGCAAATATGAGCAATGCAGCTACAACACTCTGCCTGTAATGAAAAAGATATATTAGGGGTTAGGTTGAGGTCATTACAATGAAATTGGAAAAACAAGCGATGATGAGCTACGCTCTAAATTTATGAAAAATCAATCACAGCATGTATATAAATAAACCACTCGTTCCAAACACAAAACCTAAGACACACGCGTTTCTCGTATCTTCGAGAGTTCATCTAACCCCTGTAACATACTAGTTCTAATAGTATATAAAATGAAAAATATTAAATAGCCGTATAAGAAAACACATTTCAATGACACGCTAAAAGGTAAATGAAGACGCTACGCACACTTAAGAACGAGCTAGCTCCTATCCCCAGTCAAACACAATGCAACCTTGAATATAGCGATCTAATAAATGGCGTTGGGGTTAATTATTACGTGCATGCTAATGTTAAATTATCATTAATAAGTTTATTATATACATTATTACTAGAAACCCATGCAGCTTAAAAGTCCCGGAACGGATTAATAGAAGTTAGGGCATCCTCGAAGATCAACGTATGGAGTGTGAGATCGCAATAAGACTTACGTCACTCATATGTAGAACTGTATATAGGGATCATACCCGACGAGATTATATGAAGTATGGATAGATCGAAATAAGATATAACATATAGTCTTATTTAAGCGATGTATAAGGCGCGTTTACGAGACCTTCATTTCAGCTCATGAATCACTAAAAATTCCTATGTAGTAAAATATAAGTAATCAGACTTTACTAGACAGAGATATGAATACTCTATAAGCCGAGAGAGAAGATGAGTAACTGAATAGTAAGGGTTATTCGCTGAAATGATACTTAAGAGAGGATACGCGCAATATCGAAGAAAATATTAGCAGCGATTCACATAATGGCATTTAATGTAACTATTTTACATAGAATGTATGTAGAATTAAGTTAATAACGTAATTAAAAATTAAACAAGAATATGACGTACGAACGAAATAACCAAAAACCACAGAGAAATATTCCTTGTGAGATTCAAGAACGTGAGATCAAAATTAATTACTGTAATATCTCTTTTTTTTATAAAAATCTGAGATAAAGCCATTAGATGATAAATAATAATTCATAAAGATATTCAATGAACAAAACAATAATTTGGAATTCAAGTCGTATTATGAAAAGATTTAGTAATTTCTCAGTTAAATTAAAACATTATCTAAAAGAATAAGACAATTAGTGACTAAATCACAACTAATATATAAATAATAACGAATTAAAATGTCACTATAGCTTTCTTAAGTAAGACCTGAAAGATAAGAAGTTATTATATTATTCCACACCAGATACTGTCGTGTCGAGAACCTAAGAAATATTGAATAGTAATACACGCGTATCGTATTCAAAACTATGAAAAATTCACCCAATTCCAGAGAATATTTTTGTAAAAGTAAATAATTTAAAACGAATAATTCATTCTAAATATAAAATAAATAAATATATATATAGACCACGCATACCATATTCATTATAAATAGAGTATTATAGTATACGTTAATACTCCCCCCTCTTTGGATAGAGTATATAGATTAAGCTGGTAGGCAAAAATGCTTGAGAGACCTTTGGCTGTGACGTCTCAGTGTACATTTTGGGTATGTACCCTTCAAATAGTTACATGACACCTGGCGCTATGCATATTTTTTACACGATGATTGCTGTGAACCCGAGTATGTTGGAAATCAACTAAAGCACAAGTTACTTAGAGTGAGAATTTTCCCTAGGGATAATCGAGTAGTTATAGAGTATTTCATAGTGGTACGCTATATACTTCATCCTGTTTGAATAAATCCTCTAACTTAGAACCAATAATGGGTGTATAATAAGAGATTCATATGCGGAGACGCTTACCAATTCACCAATGGACAACAGTCCTAGTGTGTTAACAAGTAACTAATAATTATATACGAAAAGAATGTCTACTTTGAGTTTAAATAATAATATATATAGATAAGATAATTAGGAGAAATTACGGGCTCATAAATGCATAGAAATATTAGTTTAACACACGCACGCGCATTAATGACTTCCGAAGAAGAAATTAACTAAATTACTAAAAATAAATACTAGCTTTAATTCCCACTTATTCAAACAATCGAATACCTTAACTAGGAATCTTAATCATTCCGTTAATATGCATATGAATAATAAAAAATATCTGAACTTTAATTATGAACAAAGATAATATATAACGAACCTCCAATCTTAATCCAAACAATCTAATTATCCTTATAACATAGATAAGTCGAATATTGAAAACATAATTAATTGATAAAATAAAATAAACTCTTTTAATTAGATAGAAAATAATTGCTTAAATGATTTTATTAATAATTGTAGCTCAGCCAGAGAATATTATAATGTTATTAGTTATAATTAATAAATATATGTATACGACGAAAGCTTTGTCGACGATACTATAAAATCTATTGAACGGACAATGACCTTTGCAGAATTTATTTAAAATTAAGATAAAATAATTTATTTAATTGGTGAATATTATGTACACTTTAATAATTAGATTGTTATATCTAATGCCAAAACAACCTAAAAATAAAGTCGAATCCACTGTGTAACCGTTAATCTAAAATCATTAAAATATATTATAGTGACCTGAACTACTTACATTAACGACAATGAACTTCTTAAATCTTTTTATGTTTATTACGTTAAAATTTGCATTTTTACCAATCCTCTAATGAAAGACATTTATTATTAAATTGTCAAAAATAATAGAAAAAATTCACTCTAAATTGATAAATTATTATACTGTGGTAAATCTGTCATGTTTATCGGGAGTGTCATTAATAATAACTTACGGGAAGTTAAGTGTGTCATTTACACTTATTTTTGAATTTTTTTTTAAACTGATTTGAGGGTTATGAGTCTTTAATTGATATATAATAATAAAACTATCAGAAATCGTCATCCTTGCTAGTCTCTAGTAGCTAGTATTTACACATTTTGCACTCAGAAATGACATATGTGTTTATGGACCTCACCAAGCATCGGCTATACACGTAACTCGAGAATCTGGGAATACCACCGTCTTCTACCGAACCTTTCGCTTGTCTGAGCAACCGGTGTCCAGAAATGGCTAAAACTATCACCCTAACCTTAAACATATCTAACAAATTTCAAATCCACCTTCGAATATTATTAGTCATAAAAACATGATTACGCACAAAAACTCTCGAAACGTAATCTTTAATGATGATCCTAGTCAAAACTTTCTCCTTCTCAACTAGTATATATCTTGTCCCGTACTTGTCTCTCAGAACGAAGAATTTCACACGCGGTTTGTACATCACTATAATATCTCACAACTGTTACATCCATGTCAAAAACTCAGTCCTCTATTAATCTGGTCATAAATTTAGGACATTTAATTCGTCTGGGCTTTTATTTGTTGTTCAACATCATTAATAACGGATCGGAGTCAACTAATTAAGAAACTAACATCCATATGCCAACCACAATTCTTGAACACACCTAATTTCCCACTAGCTCTTAAATCTCACTTTCGCCCATTGTAAATCTCCAACATTTAATTCTTAATTTAATCTTACTCAACATCCATTCCCCCGTGAACTCCTTCGTAGAGATGTATAAACCAGCTAGATATCAGTACTAAGTCAAACGCAAAAAACAAAATTCATAGTTAAGGTCCGTATATGCTCCAGACCTGATATTCTCGCACTAATAAACCTACAGGGATACGTAAATGGGAACTGGTGTCTAGCTCCCAAGATGCTTTGTCGTACTACCTTACTCACTACAACAGGTTAAGGAAACACACTCTAACCCAAACGATCTCACTCTCATTCCATCTATGAGCCGTAAGTCTGTGGGATCAGAGTACTATCATACAGCATATATCTCTTCCTACGAGTAGAACCAATCTCACACCCACAACTTCAATAGCACTATTTATGTGTCTTCTCTCTACTTAATTCACACTACCTACATTGACAGACCATATCACTAGACAACCTTCTAAAACAACTGGGCATTAACCTATGAAAAAAAAATTCTGTCCACACCTCCGCTAATTCCATTCAGAGAAATCGTGCAAAACTCTGATAGCGGACTCAAAAAACAAAGACGACCCCGTTCCTACTCATCCCTTCCCCTTGCAAAAAAACACTCTACAACTTCCGGGGTAAATACTCCCCTCACACCAGGTCACAATACTCCAACGAATGCCTGCTCCTCGTCACAAGTTTTTCCTCATCAATCCTGGAAAGGCAATCTTTCCTTCAGTCCCTGATACCTGATTATGATTGATAAGGTCATGGCCCTTAAATCTATGAGTAGAAGTAGTGCCCGGAGGCATTCTCTCTTAGTTTGGCCAGAGTGTTCTGAGCTGTCCAATCTTCTCACATATCTATGCCTCGAAGATGAGCATTCCCTCATGAAAGCGGCATTATGTCCAACATTTCCAAAAATGTTCCGCGAGCTCTAATACACCCACTTCTTTTCACTTCATCCTTACCTATACTAAGATCTGACCTCTCAAACCTCATTCCTAGATTACTGAAATCTCAATCTCTCTTTCCCAACACCAGTAGACTCGGCGCTCGAATCTAACTGTAAATACATCCATCTAATATTTGGTCTCCCCTAAGGCTATGGAACAAGTGGGGGCGCTTACAATTTAAAACGTTGATAGGTATGCATGCTCACTACTTTCGAGCTCCCTCTTTGGTTTCCTCCTTCCTCTGCTACTTTTCTAGCTTCTTTCAAACGTCAATCAATCGGCTGTATTGGTGAACTCTTCCTCCTCCTAGCAATCAGTCTGTTCCCAGGTTTGTTTATTTCACATTTCATAATGATCTCTCACTGCCTCATCACTCTATCCATCTATAGACGATGACTTGAACCCCACTTCAAACGTTTCAAACCTCCATCTGTTGCTTCACGAAAATTGCCCCCCACTTAACTCTGGACATTCGTGACTGGAAAATTCTGGACCTCCACCCATTGAGAAATCAATCTTTTAAAAACCAACTTTCTACAAATATCTCTCTCTAACGACAACTCTGACTCTAACGTCTTCATGTTCTCGTCTCATCCTGGAACAGTTACCATTCTTGGCCTAATAAACATAACCATTTTAAAATCTCAATTACAATGTTCTTAGTGGCTCAAAAAAGGGATTCGTTAACGCATAACTTTTGCCTCTTAGTTCTCCAACTATCACAAGGTCTACCCCCTGCCCTGTGATGGAGACGGGCCGTCATATTGGGGGAAAAGGTTCTGCCGATTTTTTAAAAGGTTTAGGCAAATGCCAAAGCTTATAACATTTCCGGTCTTAATTACACCTCACTGGTTGGAGCTTTTATAGGTACTACAACAGCAGGCACTCGAGAGGAGCTGACCCCCTTGCATACCACTACGACGCCCTCGCAGCACAAGGGAGCATGTCCTCACCCCTTTTGTAGATAGCAATCCAGCTGTCGCTGTGGTTGCTCTTCTTTCCACCATTCTCGGTCTTTTGTCTTCTGATAACTCCCACTTTAGCAGCGTTCTGTGCCCACGAGAAATGCGTTATAAGGCCATTTTTCATTTCAACACCACCCCCGGAATAGCTTGCCGTTAGGTGATAACTTTAAAAAAAAAAAAAACACACACACACACTGTTGCTCCCCCCCCTCCAACAAAACGCGGCGACCAGAGAATTTCCCTCCAGCATAAGGATCGCATAGAGTTATTAATTCTGGCAAGGATCTGACATTATCATCTAATCACACAGATCATAGCCCGTGCACTCTTGGGGGGGTGGGGATATGAATTAATTTGCATTCTAAAATAGGAGAGCATAGATGATCGGACAGCATGCTGTTTCGTCAAATTCAACTATGAAATTGTGGGATTCCCTTATCAGTGCTATTGTAGAAATCTTTTTGGGTATGTAGAATTTAATAAGGATAGCTGGCTGGGGAACATTTGGGATATATTTTTATATACTAAAGCGGTGGTTTTTATTTTTTCTCTATGTTCAATGAGTGATTATTGAGAGAGTTGACTAAAAAGACAGTCCACATGTCCATATAGCTAAAGGATGGAAAGCACCTATTACCGGAGCTTTATAGTCACGATCTAAGTTCTTATTGACATATATGCGACCGGCATGTGATTGAAGGAAACCGGGAGATTCGTATCTATTGTAGAAGCTCTTCTAACTGGGCCAAAAGTTTTCCAGTTAGCTTTGATTAATTGTGTGTGACTTGGAAGTAACTGTTATATGGACTGTGAAATTCAATTGGTGTCATCCACAAAATCCAGCTACAGACGAAACTTATGATTAGGGTCAAGTGAGTGGAGAGTTTACAAAACTGAGTATAGACACTACACAAGTAATCTACAATATAACTGAGAATGAGGGGACTCATCGTGTTGCACGCCATCTAGCTAAGTGAGGATTGAGAGAGGTAGTCTCTACAGTCATTATACTATGAGCTGTATCGTTAGTTCACCGAGCGCGTAAAAGGCGAAGAGAGAGCGCGAATGCATTAAGAAGGTCAAAGAGTGCTTTGGTGAAAGTATGACTCCCTGGGGGACTCGTTAAATATGTTTGAGACTAGTACTCGCACACACGTCCCAATTCGACAGCTGAAACGGACAGCAAATTGCATATATTGCTTGTTTGCTGTGAGCACTGTCTTGTTAGAAAATGTGATTGGGGGGGGGACTATCAAAACCTTGTTATATTGGCATCGAGAGAGGCTCGAAAGGGGGGGCAGTTCGTTAAAATAAACCATAACGCTTGTGATAGATTGTAGCCGAAGTAAGTTCCTATAATCCAGTTGGAAGTTGTACTAAAGAGAAGAGAATATTTTTTAAATCATTCACTAATACTTGGAGTATTGTAAGATCTTGTGACGGTCATACGAGCTGTTTGTGTTGCTTGCTGTAAGTATATTAGGGGAATATATGGTGCTTCCAATTGTGGGAGTGTGTTAGTTTTCCAGTTGAATAGTTTAAGTTGGATGCGATATCGTTTTGTCAAGTTTGGAGAGGATATTGGATTTGGCTTTCTTCTGTGAGTTTTAATGTTTTGATAATTGAAGTTCAGGGGATGATGAGTGTTTGGTTGTTTTTTAACTTTGAAGGGGTTTAAATTGTTTCTATCATTGATGTGGCTATGGATAATATGAAAGTGGACTATAATAAAAAAAATAAATAATATTAATAATTACAATATAAAATAAAATAATAATAATAGTAAAAGGAATATAGTTTTAAAACAATAATAATCTAAAAAAAGTTATAAATAGTAAAGTAAATAAATTAACTCGCACGAACGGCACACCTACAAATAAAAACAAATATATATTGATATCAGCTTAATAAATGAAACGCATATGTTTTATATTTTATTATTTGTTATCCCAAATCATTACAAAAAATTTTAACCCATTAATGGGGATCGACCGACGTGGAAAAAAGTCCTCCCCGTCCCCAGAGGCCGAAGACCTGGCGATCCGCCACTGGCCGCTTACCTAGGCGTCTTTAGAAAAATAAACAATAATAATTCATACCTCTCCCATGCTAGAATGAAGCAATTCTTGTGATTTTTTTGTCTCTGTAAAAAATGATTCATTCTCCTCAAACATTGATTGTGAAAATTTTTATTGTTTTGATTCGAACGTCAGCAAAATATAAATTGCAGGTTACAAATATATATCGCGTGACGTACAATCTTAAAAAAAAAAAAAAAAAAAAAAAAAAGATTACATTGATTTTTTTTCAAAAAAATCAAAAAAAGGTCATCCGCCAAAATCATTTTAACTAACCAATTAACTTTAACAAAGAATACAAGGTAAACGGCAAAGAGGCTGTAGTCGGGGTCTCGCCCCGTTGAACGACGGGGACTTCGCCCGCTCTGTCCCCCTCGCTCGAGCCCCTAAATGGTAAAATTTTTTAAAATATTTCTGACACTAAAACCCAAAAAAAAATAAAAACCCCTCCTTAGCATTCCCGATTCGAATAATAATTGTTTACGTATAGTGCGCCTTCTCGAGTTACAGATGTCTCAGCTTAGACACGGACACATAATAATAATAATAATAAGAATTAAAAATAATAATAATAAATAAGTAAAAATAATAAAATGTTAATCAATACTAGAATATTGAATAAATAATGAAAATAATATATCACATCATCATCATCATCACATCATCCATCATCATCATCATCTATCCATCATCATCATCAATCATCAATCATCACTCACATCATCATCATCATCATCATCATATCATCATCACATCCTCATCATCACATCATCATCACACCCATCATCATCATCATCATAATATCACACAAAAAATAATAAAAAATAATAATAATGTGATTATAAGTAATATAATATATATATATATATAATAGATAATAAGTTAATAATATAAAATAATATATAAAAATATATATATATAAATATATATATTATATAATATAATATACATATAAATATATTAAATAGTTACACCACCCTCACGCAAGCCTATTCAAGGAGTGCGTTTTAACGAGAGTTAGGAGAAACTAAGCCTAAGAAAATAATAACAAAACTTCTCACCTACCAGTTCAGAAACCTGGTCCTCTCGCCTTGTGGCAAGTGTCTAACATATATATTAATATATATAGTATAATATATTATATTATATTATAAATTATATATAATTTATATAATATATATAATTAGAATAATAAATATATATATAATATAAAATATATAATATATATATAATATTAAATATATATATATATAATATATATATATATATAATATAATATAAATATAGTATATATATATAACCGAAAATAATAATATATATTATATATATATATATATAATATTATAATTTAATATTAAAAATATATTATATATAATAATATATATAATTATAATAATAATATATAATATCAAAGCGCTCCTACACTCGTGCTGATCGTGCAGCACGACAGTTAACATTAATGAAACACCATCCTTTACATAAATAAATAATGCTACGCACAAATCTCTCTATTTTTTCGCAAAAATTGTTCAAAATGTAATAAAATATTACATAATAAATATAAAAAGCTAGTAAAAATTAAACAAAAATATAGAATCACGCTATTCCATAATGCCAATTTTCATCCATTGAAAATCGACTACGGCCAATATAGAATAGCGAATGCTACTGAGAATGACTTTAAAAAAATTCGTATTGTTCTTTGCACTGTCTACATTTCGATGTCCATTCCCTGTTAGAGTCAAATAGAGAACATTTTATTATTTAAAGTTGTTTTAAGCGTATAATATATATATATATATATATATATATATTTATAATATATAAAAATTATATATATATATATTATAAAATATTTATAATAAATATATAATATAATATAAGAGAGAGAGGAGAGAGAGAAGATAGAGAGAAGACCCAGTATAAAAAACTCTCGCAATATATATAAATATATATATATATTATATATATATATATAATATAATATATAAATATAAAATATTAATATAATAAATATATAATAATATAATATAAAATATTAATACACA